>QQSS02218305.1:0-10934 GCA_003687565.2 Craspedacusta sowerbii
ACATACATACATACATACATACATACATACATACATACATACATACATACATACATACATATATACATACATACATATATACATATACACATTTTTTTATGACTACCTTTTTTTTTTTTACAGCAAACCCGATCCCATGAAAGCCTACAGGGAAATTAGAAACAAACAACAACACACATACAAACGCGGTGATCAGCTTCGTATAGGTATACTTCATCATCGACGTACTAAGCGACCGATTTTGCCCCGGTGCACAAGCCGCGCAGATGACCAACGAACAAACTGCGCGACTAATTCCATGCAATCTTTCCAATCCCATTTTTGACATTGCACGCTGATTAAAACTTATTCGGCTAAAACAAGACCATCTGTTTTTCCTGTATGACGTATGTATAATTGTATGTATACTTATACATGTATAGATACAATTCTTGAAATGATGCTGATTCCTGGGAGATAATTATCGCATGTCCGCAATGACCAAGATAACTGGTTGCACCACGCGTCCTTTGTTCTCATGTTGCATATAGCGAAAATGCTTCTGATTACCAAGAAGCAAGTCACTAGTCATGAGCAAGTCACTTGTCATCAGCAAGTCACTTGTCATCAGCAAGTCACGCGTCTTCTCGTAATTACAAGATCCAGTAACATCTCCGGCAACGGATGTCACACAGGAAAAGCTACACAACAAATTTACGTATAAAACCATTTGCGTCGACAAAAAAAGTTCCTATCGAAAATTCCCTTAAAACTCGAATCGAAGACTAAGTTCGCTACTCCGCATATATACATATGCATATACGTATACATATACGTGTATATATATGTGTATGAATGTATACACTTCATGAAAGCAGCAAGCACAGCACGTAGTATCATACGTGAACATTTCATGCGCCCTTGGAAGACGAAGCAGCACGACTAGCGACGCCAAGCCAAAGGGCTCCAAGGCGCCGACAAGGTGCGATAAGGCCAGGAATAGGACAGAGGGAAACAAAAAATTAACCCCTTGGCCGCATTCAGCAAGCTTCATGAGAGTTTTCCAAAAGGTCCAAAAGACCACTTAGATCTCACTACTCTGGACGCATGCTTGGCTGGAACCGTAAAAAGCTAAAAGCTAGCTCGCCACTCAGTATCTAACTTAAGGTTCCGTGTACACGTTCCTAAGTTCTCCTAGTACGATATTACTTCAATAGTCGATGTCGCGGGATGGGTCCCGTTAAGGCTCGCATTACAGCCAGCTGACACATTACTACTGATTAGGCGAGCTAAGATCTGAATATCACGATTTGGCGCGACAAAACACGATTTCCGAGATGCCGATGCGTCTATGGGTCATACCACACATGTTTAGACAAGCACATCCACAGCAGGTAGCTTGAACATTCAAAGTCAACCGCGCTACGTAAATAGAACACTGAGCACCCGTGCCAGCTCAGCCACCAGGATTTCCCACTACAAGTTAACTAAAGTACAACCTAGCTTAACCCAGTTTTAAAACTACAGCCTAGCTTACCCCAGTTTTAAAACTACGGCCTAGCTTACCCCAGTTTTAAAACTACAGCCTAGCTTACCCCAGTTTTAAAACTACAGCCTAGCTTAGCCCAGCTTTAAAACTACAGCCTAGCTTACCCCAGTTTTAAAACTACAGCCTAGCTTAGCCCAGTTTTAAAACTACAGCCTAGCTTAGCCCAGTTTTCAAACTACAACCTAGCTTACCCCAGTTTTAAAAATACAGCCTAGCTTACCCCAGTTTTCAAACTACAGCCTAGCTTACCCCAGTATTAAAAACTACAGCCTAGCTTACCCCAGTGTCAACACTACAGCCTAGCTTACCCCAGTTTTAAAACTACAGCCTAGCTTACCCCAGTTTTAAAACTACAGCCTAGCTTAGCCCAGTTTTAAAACTACAGCCTAGCTTAGCCCAGTTTTCAAACTACAACCTAGCTTACCCCAGTTTTCAAACTACAGCCTAGCCTACCCCAGTTTTAAAACTACAGCCTAGCCTACCCCAGTATTTAAAACTATTTTAAAACATCAGCTACCTACCTCTCTGGGCTGACTTTTGATGGCAACCGTTTTATCTGGATTATATTTAATGGGAGCGCCACCTTTGTGGATCAAGGTGCCATATCCCGTGGGAGTATAGAATGCCGGTATCCCGGCACCCCCAGCTCGGATGCGCTCAGCAAGGGTTCCCTGAAATTATAGAGGAAAAAAAATCACGCAATCGGCTCCCAAACTACAGCTGCCGTATTCTGCTCTCGCGCACGCGACCCACACAGAAGTAATTACACACATAGCTCAGGCGAAGGCTCGAGAAGCTTTATCATCTAACTTATATAACATAATTTCCTATACATATTTACGGTCGAGCGAAAAGCCAAAGTACTACATGACGATTTTACAGTGGATATGATTTTCTGAATAAGGAAAAGACACGCCCTGCAAGCAAAAGCGAAAGACAGCCTACTACATTCCCAGCAACATACGTTAGAACTACGCCAAAGAGAGAAAAAGGTGTGTGAATGTGGGTGCCGGCGAGTGAGTGCATGTAACGGGGACATACTTTAGTGCCGAGAAAAACCTTAGAATCCAGAAGCGGGATCCCAAATCTAAGGTTCAGGGTCAATGATAGAGAGCGCGAGTGTACATGTGTGCGCTTGTGAGAGAGTGCGCATAACGGTAGACAACTCAAAAACGAGAGTAAGCTGTAATTCGAGGTGGAGAGTTTGCTTTTCACTAAAACCATGAAGGTACCAAAGTATAGAGCTAAGCTTGCACGATACACAAGCTATAACTGCCTGTCTGTATGTCTGTCCGTCTGCCACATCTAAGCCATACAAACCTGTGGACACACAAGCTATCTAACAGTCTGTCCGTCTGTTTGTCTGTCTGTTTCTCTGCTTGTCTGTCTGTTTCTCAGATTTTTAACTCGACATGGCGAAGGATCGAAACCTGGAAGTAGTTCTCAAAGCCGCATAAATTTGTCGATGGCGTGGTGATTAAACACTTCCCTTAAATAGCAATTGCTTCGTCTTTCTCCATACTTAACACAGGAAGATTTTCGTAGCAAAGCAATGTGTCCAGAGGACAAAACGAACACAAACAAACGACAAACGAGCACAAAAAATAATTCCGCGATCCATGACAGAAATAGCGAAATTTGATGTCTTTTAGAAATAAGTATTCCCACAAAAATAACGAAACTACTTGAACTAAAAAAACGATAATTTGAAATAAGAATCTCCTTTTTATTGCGAGAAAATCAGTTGTCGACTTCACATTTTCGCTTCAAGCTCTCAAAAACTACCTCAGCTATACAAACCTGCGGGGTGAGTTCAACTTCGAGCTCTCCCGCCAAGAACTGTCGCTCAAACTCCTTATTCTCCCCTACGTAGGAGGATATCATCCGCTTGATCTGAAGAAAAGAAGGTTACACCCCCTTGATCTCGTTGTGGCAAACGCTGAACACGATTGAAGCTAGTATAACTTTTTTCCAGGCTCCTAATTCATCTACCCTGACGCATCAAATATTTTCTCAACTTCGCAAACATTCGCTGACGTACATTATCACGCCTTACAACACAGTGTGCATGTTTTGTAGCTCCATCACAGCTACAGGGACCTATTATTTCCTATACTCTAGTCGTGGGTAAGATAGAGATATTATAAAAACCTTCTTTTAAGGGTTGCCTGTTTCTACACGCAAAAAAAAAAACATCTTACCTGTTTATTATTTAGAAGCAGGCCTAGCCCGAAATCGTCAACTCTAAAAGCAAACGCAAAATCGTTATGGCACGCACTGAAGCTTTGCCCGATAGCATCGCATACAGGAAACAACCATACCCAGCAATAAGCCATTGCCTTTCCATGCATTTCGCTCTTCGTCGCATTTCCTATTTCGCATAGAGTACCTCGTTACATACATCATGCGCATCAACAGATATGTCAGGTGAAAAGTCAGCGAGTCTTATGAAATATGTGCAAATTTTCTTGGTCAGCACTATCGTGTTAGCGTCAACTAAAGGGAATCGCCAAACAAGTCTAGGCACGGATCATCAAACCATCGTACTTAGCAGCCGCGCAAAGACTTGAACCTCGGCTATCCGGTGCAAGGAGTCTTCACGAAGCGAACTAAAGGCCGACCGTGCTGAATCCACAGGATCAACACCAGGGCAAGCTCGCAACGAACGAAGACGCAAACGACGCTAGCACAACCGATCCACCGCCTTAATTTGCACAACAGCTAAACACTACGTTCCACATTAAAGCGCGCATACGATTGCTCACTGCTTCTTCTCAGCCAGAACAGACCGTGCTAACTACCGCGGTATCTTCCGTGCTCATGATCCTGGCGACCCAGATATCAAAGGGTTTAATGACGAAACGGAGCGCATACTCGCGAGTGACAGATGACTGAAATGACGCGGTCAGCGTGGACACCTTTTCCGCTCGAACACTTACTGGCTACCCATGGGATACGACAAGGTTATCTCCGGATGCCCTTGATACGACATCTCAACCCCAAAATTCGGCACCCAAAGCGGCTACATGATTTTAGAAGCAGCACATAAACAATTGGTGATGCCCGCCGTCGCATAAAAGAACCTCCAACACCTCAGGAAAAAAATAAAGAAACTAACGTCGACAATAAGACCAAAATATAAAGGGCATACATAATTAGCGACCTGCCAAAAAACAACACCTTAGGCATAGAATACGCGTCGAACATGCTGCCTCCACGAAACCTGCATAATCGTCTACGAAATCTGCATAACTTAATACCAAATCTGCATAATCCTCTACGTACGCTGCATAACCTTCTACGAAATCTGCATAATCCTCTACGAATTCTGCATAATCTTCTCTGAAAGCTCCATTATACTATACGAAATCCTCATAAGCTAATACGAAATCTTATCTAATACGAAATCTGCATGTTCCCATACAAAATCTGCATAACCTAATACGAGATCTGCATACTCCTCTACGAAATCTGTACTAATACGAAATCTGCATGCTCCCCTACGCAATCTGCATACCCTAATACGAAATCGGCATAATCCTCTACGAAATCTGTACTAATACAAAATCTGCATGTTCCACTACGAAATCTGCATACCCTAATACGAAATCGGCATAATCCTCTACGAAATCTGTATAATACGAAATCTGCATGTTCCCCTACGAAATCTGCATACCCTAATACGAAATCAGCATAATCCTCTACGAAATCTGTATAATACAAAATCTGCATGTTCCCTTACGAAATCTGCATAACCTAATAGGAAATAAGCATGATCTTATACGAAACGCAGATAACCCGGCTGATGACTCGAATATTATCGACTGTCACTTTACTTTGCATGACTGCCGAAGTGCCCCAACGTCTAAACCAAGAGCAGGAAGACTTGAAAAAAATATCCGCCTTGTAAAATGTGGTAAAACGGACAGGCGACCCACCATTTAACTGCAACTGCATAGTACGCTATCCATGACCACATCTCTAAGGCAATCCAATACTCCACTTCCATCAAATTTAAGATGCGATACAGATCTGCCGCCGTCGCTCTTGATCTCTAACAAGCTTTCTTCAGTGTAGATCACGATAATCTAGTCGACACTCTCACAATAATCACACCAATGCAAGACACCTTGCTATCTGGAAGTTCAGCACATGGCTGAGCAGTCGAAATCTCCGATCTCGCGACGTTTCGCAACGCCTTGCATGCGTACTGTTAGACCTTGAACCACACGGTACAGTCTATTCAACAGCCAATTTGATAATATTCAATCTGGCAAACGCTTCAACCTATACTTATCAACGAGGACAAGCCTACAGAGTCATTATTCAAACCTTCGATTGCGAAAGCTACAGTGCAGCACCTGGTACCGTGAATGGTGAACTTCTACAGACTTCGGGAAACAAATCCAGAGGCTATGCATCACTCACGGCATCATGTAACAGGTTAAACAGACCTAACAAACCACTCGCAACAGCTTGCAAACATCGTAACGACGTTCTAATCTCTTCGACTGGGAGTCAAGGGGCAACAACAGTCTGGCTTAGCTGGCCGATACGTGAGCGATCGGCACGTGGCCTCACAATCAGGGTAACAACCTACAGCCGGAGAGACGAACACCACAACCAGTATGAAATGCAGCGCAACGCATCGGACCTGTTCGTCAGGCCGATCCACCAGAACATTTGCATGAGAATTCAAAATTATGCCGATAAAACACAAAGGGAGTATGCGCTCCAAGATGTACGTAACGTCATACATCGTGTCAGGTCATCCTAGTCATCCGATGAAAACCCGATTGGGTCACGCACGGTCAACCCCAATAAAGATGATCCAGAAAAAGATTTTTATAGCGCTTGGGCGCACTTTAATCTAATACAGATCCAAAACAGTAAGGAGACAAGGCTTACTCCATGCATTAAAAAACTATTTTAAGCACCGTTCAAGGTCGTACACAATAAACCAGCTACTGGGCAGACATTCGCATGCCACCACAATCTGCATGCCATACATTACCACAATTGTGTGCAGGGTATTGAAAGCATTCAATATTAGCAAATTAGGTGCGTACTAGTGTCCCCTCACATATCCCAGCAAGCTCAGTTCGTACTTGATTTTGCCGTGAAATCGGCTACGAACCGTCGAGAAAAACTAAGAATCTTAAAATATCTGATATTTTATAGAGCAAAACGCAGCATCAGAAAGTCACGGGAGAATGTCACTAAGGTATGCTGTAATAGGGTTAATCCCAATAATAGAACGAGAATCTTTGTAAATCAGGCCACATACCCGGCATTGTTGCTGACACATGTCAGATTCTTAACGTTTCCTTTCAGTAAAGCAGCAATCAGATTCTCTGGAATTCCACATAATCCAAAACCTAAAAAGTGCTTACTATGCAACAACGTCGCAGGGAAGAGAAACGTGAAATAACCATTTATTTCTATACCCCAAAAACAAGCACCTCTATGATTACTAATACCAGTAACCTCTAAAAAGAATTTAAATTCGCACCTATACAACATATATATATATATATATATATATATATATATATATATTTATTTATTGATTTATTTATACATATACCTATACCAAATAGTAATGTTTATATATACAAAAATAAAAATATACATGTAAATATATACGTATGCATATAAATGTATGTATATGTATATTAATGTAAATGTATACAAATAGCCATAAACTTTAACATAACAGTGCATATATTATAATTTCAACTCTTTTGAAGTTCAACTCTTCTTACACAGTTAGAAAGGATTGTGGCTCAAATGATGAAGATCTTTAAAAGGGCCATGACCTCAACAGATATTATTAAATAAGGTGTTAAATTCACGTTCGTCCATTTCATGAAAGATTCGTTGCAATAGAGTTAAAGGCAGTGAATTCATAGTAACTATATAAGCTTTGATAAGCTCCACTTATGCTGACACATTAGAACCTCGTAAAATGGAAACAAAAAGGAAACCTTACAACACATGCATTGTTTAATTCGACAATTGACTAATTGAGTTCAATCGACAGAGAGCTTTCTATGTAGTAAACCCTAACAATGCATGCTGCATCAGTTAAATGAACTCTCACAGATAAACGCATTATGAGCAAACGAAACTGAGGACAACAGTACCTGCTCAGATAGAAATATAAATTACTTTAAAAAGACTTTGCTTCAGCACTATCATTCAAATAAAAAAAACTTAACTTAAAAATATGTATTTGTGAAGGCCGCACTGCAACATCCGTGAACAATACACAATATATAGGCTGAAAGCCTCTTGAACAACCTGCAGCACATCTATAAAACCAGTTCTTGTTTTCATTTCCTCTTTTGGTTACACAAGTACCCATCCACCAAGCCCATAAGCACCCCATGATACCAAGCATCTCAGGGGTCCACCTTACCTCCTACCAGCAGCTTTGATCCAGGTGTGATATCCTTTATTGCATCGTCAGCATTGTCATAAAATTTGGCCTTCACCAAAGATGTAAAGGAGAGCAGCTAAAATAAACAGTAACATTTACCATATGAAAAAACATAGTTGGAGCCTTTGCACAAGCCTATCACAGAATACATTAAGGTAGCTTTTGGAAGTAGCTATTGACATGTTAAAAACTAAATACTTAATAGACTTGAATATCGAAACTATTGTTGTGTATTTTAAGTGTTGAAAGTATAAATATTGAAAGAAAAAGTATTACTTACTCTAGCATTGTTCAACACCAGCTTACGAAATCTGTGCACTAGCTTTGCCTGTTGCTTTAGAAGCATTATCTTGCTACAATTAATCGTAAAAAGAATACTGTTTAGCCAATACGCTGAAATAAATAATATTATATTGATACCACAGTGCAAAAAATACTTAAGCATATATATACATTCATTTCTAATGATCAGGAATTACCATAAATCTGAGAGACTTTCCATAGTTTTCAGTTTTAAAACTTTGCAAGAAAGCCTAGTCCTGCGTTGGGGTCCAAGATTAGGTATATGCAAGAAGTGCTAGGACTTGTAGAAGAACTCTTGGTGAAAAACTCATGAAAGAATATTGCCTGCTAGGCAGCACTTTAATTATTGTAGTGTCTCCAAAGTCACCCTGCCATGGGATGACTTTAAACGCTAGTTCTAAAAAGGCACGCTAGTGACCAATAGACAATACATTGGGCTATGTACTGTGCTGCAAATCTGATAAAGGTCAATAGAAAAGTTACTTTTAAAGGTAGGCTTACTATGGTTTTGTGAATTTCTAAGCTGCAGCTTTTAAATAAAGCATTTCAAGGCACCCTGCTATGGGGCAAACTTAAACATGGGTGCTAAGAAAACATGCTACTTAAAAATAGACAATACACACGGCTATCCATTGTGCATCCAATAGGGTAAAGGTCAATAGAATAGGTATTTTTACAATTACATGTTGCTTTGTGACTTCCCAATCTGAAGCTTTTATATAAAGCAGTGTCCAAAGTCATCCGAATGCACTTTCAGCTGCATCATTCAATGCGTCATGTGAAAATTGCATGTTTGCGATCATAACCGTTGTTTAGAACGCCAGAGGCCATAAAGCAGGCAAAAGAAAAAAAAATTGACAACATCAGTAAGGGTTCCACATTGTTTAGGGTAATATATGCTTCAAATTTGGGTGAGCTCTCCAGAAATTCAAATTGCCTCAGATGTACACTACAGATATGATGGTTTCTGGATGCGGAAGAAGTGCCTGGATCCAGTCCAGCATTCTGGCTGTATACACCCATACAAGTGTGAGTGTGCCAAGAACTTTCTTGAAAAATTCCAAAGTCACCCCAAAATCCAAAATCACCCCATTTGACAGTTTATACGAAGCTCCCCTCCTTAATAAATTACTTTAAAGGCTGTTTCAGATAGTGGACGAGAAAAACTCAGTACTTTATTAATAAAGTTTAGTAGATAGCCATACATGTAAGGTTGATTCTAGAAATGACGTCTTATTACTTTTTAGTTCCTCAGAGACATAACAACCAATCCAAGAATTAAAAGTTTACAAAAATTGCTAATAAATATAAAGCAATACTTTTTGAGGAAAACAACATTTTAGCATTAAGACGAATTCGAAATTTGAAACTGAACAGAGCCTATAGACTTCAAACGTTTAAAAGCTATTTCTCATAAAACAGAAAGGGAAATCATGCTCAGTAGGGCGGTCCTTATTCAGCAAAATAAAAATGTCAGTTTTCTGACGGAGCACCCTCTTGAATGGTTGACTTTTATGAAAAGAAAAATTGTGCTGAACATGATATTTTAATGAAATGCATTTTAGGGGTCACTACCAGAGTTCGCATCAATGAGAATTCGCGCCGAAGGCTCACTCGGTCTTCAATGATTAGAAGAACAACATTGCATTATTTAAGCTCATTCAAAACCATTGTTACAAATGGTAATTGTTATTGTCCTTCAGCGTTAAGACTGTAGATTCTACAGTATGCATGCATGTATGCATCATATAAATATTGTCCTTGTCTGCGTCGTTTGAATCAAAAATCAAGCGAAGTGGAAGCCTACTTCCAGTTTCGAGAACTTCATAGTTTGTGGGTCCCAGACGATGTCTGGCAGGTTTCGTTTGATTATTATGTGGCATGTATGCAGGTATCTGTGAGAGTTTGATGAGCCTAGGTACTCGAGATTCGCAAAGGCCACTCATAAATGTTAGCCTGTGAATACTAGCGCAAGAGACTGAATGCTTGAACGCAACGAGGTAGGCCTAATCGTTGCTGCGAGGCAAGTATGGCCGCATGAATGCAATAGCATCCACCCTCCCAGTTGTAGACCTGGACATCGCTCGAGGCTTGGTTTGCCTGGATGGCACCGAGAGCAAGGAGTCAATCAAGGGCGACATGACCTCTGATTGCTTTCCCACGCTTAATATGTAATTAATCCAACCCACAACAGCATTGCTGAAATTATCGCCATGATAAGAAGGAGCTGTGGTTTCAATGGCAATCTCGCTTTTAGCTGAGTCAGATCTGGGCTGGTTTCTGGCCTTACCGTCATCAGAAAAACGCCAAATAAACTTCAAATGCCCAAATTCCAGCAACCTTTGATCCAGTTCTAAAAAATTAGTTTATGGACACTAACGAGTTATTAATCCCGCACAACATCCGTCGCGTCATCCGCGGAAAAGGGGAACTTGAGGAAGCACCTGATCCAGAATAAACTTAAAATAACATAGATAGATAGATATATAGAAAGATAGGTAGATCGATAGATACATAGACCGATGGATAGATAGATAGTGACATAGGTACATAGATTGATAGATAGATAGATAGATAGATAAAAAGATAGATAGATCGATAGATAGATAGATAGATAGATAGATAGATAGATAGATAGATAGATAGATAGATAGATAGATA
>QQSS02218316.1:0-10932 GCA_003687565.2 Craspedacusta sowerbii
CTGGCTTGGTTTCTCTAATATTTGGCGTCATATTGAACTATGTATAAGTTTTTTTATTTTCCTCTGGAGGGAAATAAGACTTCCCCCTGCTTCCCTTAAAACTGAAAAGTTTTGGTGTCATTTTAGTAATCATAGCATATTAAATTGGTGTAAGTTGGTGTAGGTGGGTTTTCGAGTAGTGGATCTTCAGCTTTGAGTTGCCAGAGGTTGTTTCTCATTGTAGCTGGTGGAAAGCTTGAAGGTTTTTAGACCTAGAACTTTGTTAGTCTAAACTGATCTGCCAAAAATGCTGTCATGGTGCCATATTCTTTACAAATTCATAAGCACTTGCTGAGAAAATGGGAATGATGGTGAAGTTTAAGCAACACCTGGCTTACAGATATGGAAGAAAGTTATCATCTCCAATTTTCCTATACTATTAATTTTTAAGAAATGCGTAACTAATGTGTTCCTATGTTTTCAGATCTGAAATTTAAAGTATATGCTCTTTTCCCAAGGTTCATGTCATGGAATCTCAGTCTTAAACCAATTAAGCCAAATCTTAGATTCTATCGAAGAGCGGCCTTTCTAGCATGAAATATTTCAGTAAGCATTTTTCGCAGGTAGCATCAACTATTTTGGGTCAATACTTCAGCGTGAATTCTAGCATTCCTTATAGCATGCATAAGCATATTTATACGGGCTAATTGTCATCGAGTGAGTTAACTCAACCAAATCAATGGTGTGTGATTTTTTATCAGACATGTTTTTGTTTCAAGCGCCTTGTAATGTTGATATGCATTTCTTGTTTCTTTTAATGATAGTTCTTATTTTGAATTCTTATTGATAGAAACAAGATAAAGTGTTCAGAGAATGTCTGGCAAAAAGGAACCAATACCGATTAGCTCAATATTTGCAGGTGATGTTAATCCAAGAGTACGTGAAATTGGTGAACATGCAACATGGTCATTATCGTCCTGTAAGGTTGGATTTGGAGTTGACCAGTTAAGAGACAATAACCTTCAGAGCTACTGGCAATCTGATGGACCCCAACCACACTTAATAAACATTCAGTTTCATCGCAGAACAGCTGTGAAGTACATTAGCCTGTACACGGATTACAAAGCTGATGAAAGTTACACTCCAAATAAGATATCCATCAGAATCGGGAATGATTGCCATGACTTAAGGCAAGTGGAACTGCTTGAATTGGATGAGCCGTGTGGTTGGATCAACGTTGATGTAGAAAGCAATGGGCAGCTTGTCAGGACTTTTATGATTCAGGTTGCCATTCTTGCCAATCACCAGAATGGACGTGATGCACATTTACGACAAGTTAAGATCTTTGGTCCTAACTCCTCTGTGTTAGACCCGAACTGGCCCTCCATAGAAAGTTTTAATTCTCAGCTTATGGGTTATTATAGCTGTGTTAAGTAAATTGTTTTTGTTTAATTTGTTCAAACTGAGATCACGAGTCTTATCCATTTTGAAAATAGTTTCAGCTTTTTTCCAGCCTAATATCAAGTTTCTGTTGATATGACCAAGGATGCTTGCGAAGGAGATGCTTTGTTGGTAATCCTTAGTGGGTTGCTTTACACAGCTTATGTAAATATTTTCAATTGTGGATGTTGAGAGTGCCACAATTTGCTTAATTTTTCAGGCTTTTTCAGGGTTGTTTGAGGTAAGTTTATGTTGCAGGTCCTAGGTTAATTTTATTTACTTCCTCGGTTTATTTTCACATGTTACATAAGAATGCTTGTCATAATTGCACTCCCTGAGAGGGTTTCCATTGTTGATTCAACTTCCAATTAAAAAAGCAGAGACCAGCAATGAGCGAGTGTTCTGACTCCTTTAGAAATTTATATCATGGCTTATATAAATACGTTCTACTTTCTGAATGTTGTTTGGTGTTTTTATCGAGAATTGTGAACCAACAAGGTTATTTTACCACTGCCATACCTAGGAGTAAAGGTGCTGTTGATAGCCTTGTCTGCCTGGTAAATCTCCCTAAAGATAGTGCTCCCTCAATTTTGAAATGGAGCTTGGGATTAGGAAAAGAAAACTGTGGCATTTCAGATATCGGAAAGTAAATGCACTTTAAGGGCAGATCTTGTGTTTCCGCTTTTCCAAGAAGATGCTTAAAATGGCTTGCTTTTCATGTGTTATCGACCCGTTAAAGAACGTTTTTATGGAGTTTGACTGTTGATGTGGTTATTATGTGAACTGTTATTTAAAAAGCGATGGTAAAGCACAAGCTAATCTTTGGCTTTTGAATGTGCTTTATTAGGAGTTTTGAACTATGTTTACCGCGGTTATTTAGCGTTGTTACCTTTGTAGGTGAAGATTTTTTTCCCTATAACGTAGATTAGAGTTTCCAATTATGAGCCAGACAGCTTCGCTTCCATTTGCCACGGTCCACTTAAATGCATTGTCTAGTGCTTTATCCATTCAAAATTTGATCGGGATTTTACAGTTGCCCAGCTCAATGTTGAGAGTTGAGAAGAAAACCAGAGTAGGAATAAACCCGGTGAGTCCCTTGCGCTCATTTTTCGTATTATGAAAGATAATTTTTTTTAAGAAAGCATTTTTGGCATATTCGGTATGTTTACTTCCGCATGCATAGCTTTCTTTTGTGTTTTCTTCCCAGTGTCTTATGTTTTAAGATTTATATAGGGCCCACTGGTTCATTTCTCCGACCCGAATTCTACTTCTATATCTGGTCCTGCGTCTGTTGCGAAAGCTCTGGTGAGAATGTCGGCGTCCGCCGAAGGTTTGCTCGGGAATAATGTCGTGGAGGCATGCCAAGTGGACCAGTGGATCGAGCGTTGTTTGTGTGACGTAGAGCCTGCCACGGCGGATGTGGTTAAAGTTAAATCAGCGGTTCGAGTAAGTTGCTTTTTTATGGATTTCCTAGAGATCTTCTCTGTGCTTGCTATTCTAGATCTTTCAGAGCGCATATTTCTTGGCTCTTTATGCGATTATTTTGTGGTGCTGTGCACATGCCTTTTCTTGTTAGAGCATAAACGCATACTTGACTGATCGAACCTTCTTGGTGGGTGATCATTTCTCGTTGGCTGACATCTTCCTTTACCTGACGATACACGACTTCTTCGTAAGTGGGGTTTTACGTGCGAATGGTTGTACATGATGTGCGCATTGGGTTTAGATTTTGTTGAAGTTTCAAGTGGTCTTGATTGCTTAATTTTTGCGGTTAAGGGGGCTAAATCTCCGTGGTTAGGTAGCTGTTCTTCGTAAAGTTCGCTTGTAGAATGTTTCTTGTCTATTTGCCCAATAAACCCCTTCTCATGCTGAAAAGGTTTGCTTTTTGTAAGCCCGATCATGTAGCTACAGCAAGTAACATTTTGTACAGGTTTTTTGCTCAGTTGTTGTAGCTTTCCTTGTAGCTGTTTAGCTCTTCGTGTCTTATGTCGTAGGTGGGCCTCCCTGCGTTCGACAAGGAGGACCTGCAGAACTTGTCCCGCTGGTTTGATCAGGTGAGTCAGTCGTGGTTACGTATGAATTCTTTCATTGCATTGGGCCTGTGGGCAGGCCGTGCGAACAGGACTTAGCGGCGTTGGTCACTCGTGAGGATTTTCGAAATGATGACTCAATAAGAGATGCCGCTGAGGCAAATGGTGGATCTCATGGCTAGCATCATGGGGCTTTGTTGCTAGTTTAAAGGTTCATTCTTTAGTACTCAATTATCTGGACGGAAGTTCTCCATTAACCCGCGTGGGAAACCTGTCTTACTCAAAATTTTCAACCCCTTGCTTTCTTTGACTGTTTTTTTTTCATACAATTTAGTATTCTGTTTCGGATACAATGGTTTTTGTTTTTGGAGCTTTGTTTATCCATAAGACTTCAATTCGGTTTAGTAGGACAATCTTTGTTTTGATCGTTAGGTCCAGAACACACCTCGCGTTCGTCAAAAGTTACGCCATGTGTACTTTCAGAAGACCTTGCTGTATAGCTAATTGAAAATGATTTCTTGATCATATCATATTTATTAAAATATAAGACATGTATTTCTTTTCTTTTTATGGATACCTTGCTGATAATCGTGCCTTAATAGAGTTGCTATGCTACGGAATCCTGCAGGTTTGGCTTGTCCTTAAGAAGCTATGGGTAAGGAAGGTCCGGTCACGCTAGTAAACTTCAAAGCGCCGCGAACCTCACGAAGATATGCAATCGTGTTCTAGGTTTATAGAAAGAAGCGCCCCCCAGATGCAGATTAACTTTACAGGCGGCTCTCGTCAGCCTGAAGTATCGGCTTTGTTGTTATTTTCGTACGATGCGCTGCGCAGAGAACTATTAGTGCCGTTGTTTAGAAGGTTCGCAAATCCTTTTTTCTTGGGATTCTCCATGCGAAAGTGCAAGATTTATATGAGGCAGGCTATTCCTTGCGACCGGACAAGACATAGACCAATCGGTTATGTATTTGCTGGCGTGCGGTAATTTTCTTTAGTTCTCACGTTCTGATGATTTGAGTTTCCTCTTTACCACATTTTTCACAATTTGGAGCTTCTGTGGCGTTTCTTCTCTTCCTTCTTTTGTGTATGTTGCAGAAACTACTAGAGTCCATCTCTAAACTCTGCGACGAGTTTCTATTTGCGAAATTCCATGTTTGAATTTATGCTTCCGGACATATTAACTAACATCACGTGTCTCGCATTTTCGACGTTGTATTACGAGAAGGTAAATGACTGCTGCGCCTGATAGTTTTCTTGTGCTCACGGTGCGTACAAATCTTTTCCTGGCTCAGACAGAACTTAAACCTGTATTTTTATACCCAAAAGATCGTCGATCTTAAACTATTCAAGCCATCGTTGAACAAACTACTTCGCCTGGTGTTCATTACGCCATTGCGCATGTTTTTGCGTGGCAGAATTAGCAAATGCTACTTCTTGATGTTTGGTTTTCAGTATCTGGCTCATTATTTGATTTAGTCCACGTCTGGACCCATGCCGTGCGAGTAGGTACCGTCTTTCGGCTGTTTGTAAGCAGATTTGGAGCAGTCCATTAGAAGTCGATCTACCTTGCCCGGAATACAAGCGTTCCTAACCCCTGTCTTCCTGATAGCTAATTACTCGCCAACTTCGCTGTGGATGACGAAGCACGTCGAAACGCCACCTGCTAGATTGTTGAGACCAGAGTCGCGGGAACTCCGACGACCTGTAATTTATTTGATGTGTTTACCTTCACCCTTAGTTGACCGACTCCGTCCATGCGAGACAAAGCGAGTACGCGGACTAATGCGAGAAAGCGTCATAAAGAGAGAATCAACGATGGACGTTGTATCGGCAATTGGATGGATCAGTAAGCATTCCTGTCCTTTCCCCGCTATCATAAGCAAGAAATTATTGAGCTAGCCCGGTAGAAAATCTCTCCTCCGAAACTATTGAAAAGGCATCGTAGATTTAACCGAAGCCCGCAAAAAAGGCTTCAATGAAATGTTTACTATGGCTTACAACAGTACCGACATGAGAAAGAGTGGCAAAATTGTATATCTTGCGCATCTACTTCTGACTCGCAAGCTGCTGCAATGTCATGAAGTGTTGCGCAGGTAGAACTAAAAGCGCCGCATGAGCTATTTAAGTAAAAAATATATGTTTTGATTCCAATCAAAATCCTTTTCGAGTTGGTTCTCGTGAAAGTTAGCCATGATCTCTGCTCTCGTAACATCCAGCTTGACAGAATCGTCAGACTTGTTATCACTAAAATCCAAATGGCAATATAGTGTGTATATCTTATTTTAATATTACTAGCAGTTTTTTCCCCCACATTTGTTGAATAAGTGAATCATCAATCTTGAATATTGATCATCAAATCAACCGCGACATAGGACTGAAATTTCCATGTATTTCATTAATCTGGTTTAATCGCATCAAGCGAGTGAAAAAGAGCGTCTTCGTACGCTAGAAAGCATCTCTCGTAGCAGAAGTCGTACACAGACCTGCTCAGCAGCAAATTTAGAGCTGATAGACCTGTCTCCAGAAACCTTGGGAATCCTGGAGAGTGTTATCTAAGCAAGTTGTTATGCTACGATGCTCGCACTAATTAAATTCAAGGTAACATTTTTGGTTCTGTACTGGGCTTATCCTTAGCCCCCTTAAGAACACCCTTCTTCAACTAAGCTGGCTTTCAATTTCCTCATTTCCTCATTTTATGTAGTTGCGCCAGTCATAAATGTCGCAATGTCGCAGCAGCAAATTTTGGAAGAGGACTCTTACTTCTTGCTTCCCTGTGCTCAAAATGCTTTCAAGTCGCGACGAGGCCACTTTTCACTGATGTTAATTGATCCCGTTGCTGTCTTTCACGTTTCCAAGCATAAGTAAGTTTAGCCCCGGAATAGGCTCACATGATATTAAAAGCTGAGTAGGACCTTCTTCATAAAGATGGATTTTTAAAATAGATAGTTAAGAAAGGCATTAAGGCATCCAATGAAGTATCATGAAGATGAAATAAATCTCATTTTTGTTCAACATGGGATGTCACTGTTGTTATGTCTGTCATCGTGTGTGTGCAATACTAGAGTTTAATCATCTTCACTAAGTCATCGTAGAACCCAGTCGAGAATTAATTAAATATTTAGTAGAGAATCAATGAGTTCCAAATCCATTTTATTCGACAACTATTGACAAACGGCACGCTGCAAAACATTAGCTGATCTTGTTAAACACCTTTTTTTTTATGATTAAACTCTCTACAACAAAACTTTTACAACAAATGTAAGAAGTGTCAAAAAATCGATATCAATAAGATTTAATCTGCTGGTGATTAAAGCTCATGTAGAAACACATGCCCCTGATTTAAGAAGTACTCAATTGGTATGACAATGCTGTATCTCCAGTGATGAAGGTAGCGGCTTCAATCATTGTTATAGAAACTCTCTAAAGCCTTCTCAGTCTGGCTCGAGCACTCACGCGAATGTATTGGTCTTTAAGGCCTTAGTAGCGTGAGGATGCAGACTGCAGTTGCACATGAAACATTTGTTAAAACTCATTATCATAACTTGGAAACGTTTCAACACCGATTTATGTGCAGACTAGCGTCAAACCGGGCAGTGTTGGGTTTTAATAATGTTCTGTATAATCTATTAGATAAATTATGGATTGTGAGAACTTCAGAAGAAGCAAAAATAAAATTCAACGCCTCCTATCCGCAATTCACGCATGTCATAGATTATTTACAGTTTTGCTGAGACGCGACAAATTGCCGAATTCTTTCCATGACAGAAAAACATGGTTCACCAATCGCTCATAAACGATGTCTCGTCAAAGTGTTGTTACCCCAGCGGAACAGAAGTACTTTGCAGATCTCAAAGCAGACGAGTTCGAGCGCTCTCCAACAAAATACAAGGAAAGCGCTGAACTCCAACGTGCTAGTCACATCCACAACAGCCAGTCGTACAAATTAACACAAACAAAAAATTAATTGTTAGCATTTATTCATTCCTTGGGGCAAAAACCTCGAACTCTCGGAAGAACAACGAAGAAAAGCATTCTTTGCTGCTAGGATATTGTGACAATTTTCCAAAACTCTGCCTTTCGGATGATCGTCAGAATGCATAAGAAGGCTAAAGAGTACTTTGTAAAAGTAAGCTTATATGTAAGCAAACATCGTGTGAAGCATTCAAGAATTAATGTTGCCCGGTGTGAATAGTAAAGATATGTGTTATTTCGGTGGTTTTGAACAGAATTTAGATCAGTAGGTGGCAAATGTTTGCCCACTCTCTAGATAGCAAGATCTACTGCTAAAGAACCTGGCATTCGCAATTTTCCATAATCCCCGTGCTTGAATGGTCCATTTAGTCGAATATATATTAAAGCAAATATTATTAGTATTCATGGCTACGTCGTTAATAATTGATGACTGATTGCACTGCCGAATTTCCTGCTCTATTTAAATTTTCTTAAACCTGGGAACCGGTTTAAACAACGCTTCAGAAAAATAACACAAGGTTTCTATTAAACTGATCTCGTTAGACCCACACCGTTTGGTGTATTTCAGTGCATCCGTTTGAACTACGATAGGTTACTTTCATAGGCTTATTATAACCCTATGTGTCAGTAAACAGAGTGAGCTAGCGACTTTGAAATTTTAGTCTTTTACATCTAAAGGAGGCATGCCAAACATTACTTGTGCGTATCTGCCACAAATGAAGTCATATGAGTCGCTATATGAAGTCGCATTCACGAGCCTCTAAGACTAAAACGATAGGGATTTACCGCAGAAAAATAAGCAGTTTCACGTATATTCAGCAGTGTAGCCACGAAACCTAGCCTGACAGCAGCAGTCAGGGATGATGCAGTGGGTGCCAGTCATGTTAGCGTGGCAGAATTGCGTGTTAGCCGGATAGTGGGAAAGTAATGAGTCAGGTGGTTGCACATGACAACTTGCGTGCGCTGATGACCACATTGCAGACAAATTGTGAGGGTAGTGATAAAATCGAACGGATGAGACATGGTCGACGGCCAGATCGTGATCTCGCATGTAATAGAGAGCGCTCATCGCCATTGGATCCATCCATTGGAGACCCCGATGTTGCTTTCGCTGTGCTCGACGCCTCCGATAGTCTCCTTTGCAAAAGCTTTCCAAATACGAAGGATGAATCGCCCAGTTGCAGCTTCGTCCCGTCTCAGATCGACTCAACTTCACGAAGCAATCGTTAAGCGATAGGGTATGTCGCACACAATTCCTCCAGCCGGTACCACGACGCTCGAGCGACGGGAAGTTCTTTTCCATGTACGCGTAAATTTCTGCTAAGGTACTTTGAGACCTTTCGCGTTTCAAAATAGCTTGTGCGATCATGGATGTGTAGCTGGGTAGTCCACTCTCCGAATCTTTTTTCTGCTTCTCGCGTACCACTTTCCCAGCGGCCGGCTCTGCGACCACCGGTGTCGTTTGGCTGCTATTCGATATTTCGACTTCGGTTGCGGCATCCTCGTTTGATTCATCGTTTTTGACCACGTCAACAAGACCGTTGAGGTCTGCTACTGCTTCTAAGCTGTCTGTGGTATCAGATAATGAAATTAGCACTGGCAGGGAAGCAAAATTTGGGGCTTCCTCGACCGATTTTTTAGAATCCAACTCCTTCGTCAGCTCTGGAATTAATTGAATTGATGTAGTCTGATTAAGTGCAAAATGTTTGTTTATTCTATCAAGCAAATACTTGGGCCCTAAAGTGGGATTTAAAGACTCCATCAGAGGCGGAGTAAGATCAGGTAGTCTTGGAATGTAGTAGTGCGGAATTTCGTACATCGCTTCAGTATGAGCAAGCTTTATGGTCTCGGGGATAGCGTTTTGTTGTGCGATCTGCTTTGGAGGACCAACGCTAAAATGGTCAGGGTTGCAGTGTTCAGATGGCAATTTAGAGCGCATGGGATCCAAAGTAAATGGACTGTGTCTATAGCTTTCAACAGAAGCAATTGAACGCATCCGAGTCGACTTCAGAGAGCCAGCACATCGCATCTCAGAAAGCAACTGTCGCAGGCCTACGTTAGTCACCTTACTTTTATACGATGGTTTTCTAATATCCCTGGGACCGATTCTGAGTCCTTCGTGCGAGAGTGAGGCATCCCACTGTTGATGATGCGACTCTGACCCATACCCAGAAAGCTGCTTCATCCGTATGTCGTACGCCCTATCTTCGTTGAAAAATCGGTTGCTGAAATATATATGTGGATCGTGTAAGTGACTGGGCTCTGTAAAGCGCTCATCAAGATAGTTTTGCGGGTCTAGGGATCGGAGGGGCGAGTGTGAAAATGGAATTTCCTCCGGTAAATGAGTAGAGGAACCATCCTCTGAGGATAAGCTTGCTGAATGCTGCTGCAAGTTTTCTCCGTAGCCTGGTGGCCAACGAAAAGTCCTCTCGCTTAATAAGCCACTCGTATGCAAGTTGGCCTGGGGCTGGTTGTACGATTGCTGCATAGACGCTGCCGGCGTATATCGTTCCTGATAAGCGACGCCCCACGCTGGAAAAGTCATTTCAGAAGAGGTTTCAGTAAGCCACGCCACTTCTGAAACCAAACAAACACTTCTTACTTACAAGAAGACTTACAAGTTCTCAGGGTAGGGGTCGCCGAGTTGTTTCTGACTGGAGAGATGTTCACCATGATAGCTTGCTAACAATCCGTTTCATTCAAATGAATGCTTCAGACGATGGATCGTAAACTTTTAATCATTAGATATTGATGCGTCGGTAAACATTGTGCGTTCATCTCTAGATACGGGGCTATATTTTGAACGACCGCAATTTGTCGCTGATATCAGCCAATGCGTTTCGAGCAATGATCAACCAATCACATTTGTTTCTGTCAAAAGCCAGACAGTAACCAGCAAAGATAGGATGAACCAGCACCGTTGTTTCTAAAAAAAAAGGTATGGGGTCAAATTATCCAAATTATGCTTGTGCGCAGATTGTCTTTTCAAATAAATTTACAAATATTTACGGTAACTGTTAAACGGCACTAGTTTAACTGGAAAGAAGGATCCTTCCTTTGATAGCTATCCGACATCAAAGGGCAGCCGTTATGCGCCTAAATAAGGATAAAGTTGCTCGATTATAGCCCTTGAAATGCTTTTTCTTTCGTTCATGGCCTTGGATTCATATCATTGAATGAAGTAAGATACTTCCCATCGTGATGGAAAGGGCATACAAGCAACTTTTTATTTGCGCATAATGCTTGGAAATGTTTTTGAGCTCTCACTGTAAGAATTTTTTCTAAGTCGTGAGGGACTCTGCTTGCACCCGTAGTTTGAGGGGCCAATAAGTTTGGAAAGCTTATTAGTTATTAGTTATTACAAGCTTATTAAGTTTGCTTATATCAATGACTAAAAGAGATTTCATCTATAGACGATTCCTAAATGCCACTATTCTTACTCACAAAGAAGACATGCTTAAACTCTACAAAAAATATCGGAATTTAATAGTCGTTCTTTTGAGACAAAGCA
>QQSS02218327.1:0-10931 GCA_003687565.2 Craspedacusta sowerbii
TGGAATGATTGGAGGCACGTAGAGCACAAGTATGAAGGCACGCGCACCACACACACAAACACACACAAACACACACAAACAAACACACACAAACACACACACTCACACAAACATACAAACACACACACACACACACACACACACTCACGAACATAATCTAAATTATCACCCGTGATGAAAATGACAATGGAAGCATCTGCTTGGTATAAACGCAGTAGCAGGGCCTTTACTTAAGTTTAAGAAACGACTCCACTTAACCTTTCCGGCGATTTTCCAGTGGGAGATTCTACAGGTATTTCTTTTCTCATTTTTTCACCACTTTCGCTGTTTGATTCCCGTCCATCTTTTTTAAGCGCATCGATTTGCTGCCTTCAAAAATACATAGTAAAAAGTATTTGCTTAACAAACTATTTGCCCGGAGACAAGGATTGCCTCTTAGCAATAGCCCGCTCACTTTAATAGGATAGATGGTCTTCAGTCGAAGACTTGATATTAAAATAGCAACGAATGATTTCTAACGAAGCACTTGTTCATCCAGTCGGACCAAAACCCTCCGCACTATAAGTATAATAAAAAATAGCTCTTGCATGATCAAAATTTGCTACTTAACCAGTCGAAAATTGTTCAGAGAAACTACCTATAGTCGTCAGTAATTTTTCGGTAGTGGGTCCTGTCTTCCTTTAGTTTCTTGATAGTTTCCTCCAGCTTCTCTACCTGAAGAAGCAGCTCTTTTTCTCTTTCCCTCAGTTGTTGTACCTGCTGCGGCAAAGTCCCCTTCAACTGGACACATTCTAAATCGAAGCAGATTACCAAAAGAAGCAGGCCGTTTTGTTGGAAACATCTTAATGCAAAAAGATTTCAATAAAAACAAAGTTCATGCCAGCTTAAGACAAGCGAATAAAACTCACAGTAGAAAACTCACAAACAGTAGAGAATTACTACCACCAAAAGACAACTATGCAACGCATTAGAGTAGAGCACGCCGAAAGCCAGCCGACTGGTCACATACTTTCGTCTACCTCCTCACAAATATCTCCATTCTCATGGGGCTTGCTGGCCGATGACTTCTCTTCCAATTTAAGCTTCTAAATAAGCAGCGCATCTTAAGATATTTAAGGAAACCTGAAGCCTACGTCAGCTAAACATTTAGCAAAACGATAATCCGGAATTCCCATGCAGATTTTAATAGACAAGTAGAGTAGCAAATGATTTAATGATTGCCGCTCAAAAATAATGGCAGTTGCTAAAGCAAAGCTCTGGCAAAAGTATAGTCGTAACAAAACAGTTTGTTAGAGCTTAATTCGCGGGAAAGCCCAATCCAGCAAATCGAATTCGAATAATAACACAATTAATGCGAAATCTAAATACTGGAGTAAATTAGACGGGAAACTTATAGGAGAGGATTCAGGCTATGTCTCAACATGGACACAGTATAAGAGAAATGGCCGCGTTTCGATATGCAAGGCGCTTCTATAAGCAGAATCCACTTACGCTGCAGAGCAGTCAATCGCAGAGCAATTTCGCGAATTTCTAACGTTAAACTTAAATGCATCTAGCAGGCTTAAAACTATCAGGGCAAAGAAAGCAGGTTGCGTTTTTGCTTACCTGATCCAGAAAACGAATTTTACTGAGCAACTCTTGCCTGTTCATGTCCTCATAATCTGATAAAAAAATAAAATCTAGAATTGAATCATTGGTACAGTTTAAGCGTGACTAACAGGTTCAAGTTGGTTGCCACAAAAGCCTTCTTGTGAAAAGCACAATATACTGTAAGTACCTTTCTCAAAGCCCCTCTCAGCAGAATTACCATGTGATAACCTAGCCAGGTCGTTCCTCAACGATTGATTTTCGAGTGATAGTCTACGGTTTTCGTCTAGAAAGTCAGACGAGACGATGGCTGCACTAAAGCTGCATGCCATGTACAGAAATAAAATATCTCCCATTTATCCTCTCACGCATTATGCAGCACAGAATATAGATCAAACTAAGGTTTAACCACTTCCAAGACTGTCACGAAACAAATCTCTAGCGCACAGTATCGGCAGCTAAGCAAAATAATGATTCCCAACAGCATCGTACTAAATGAAAAGCGACTTTCCATAGTGACTTCGCATCAAAAGGAGACAACAAAAGTATGCCCAATAAAGATTGCCATAATTATGAAAACGCCACAATTACAAGAAAAGAAATCAATTTATTATTTAGAACAAACCAGACAACTTCTCTAATAAAGTTTGCATCTTCTTTCCTTTCCCATCTTTGACGGCATCGGTTATTGCTCTACAATGCATAATCAAATGCAAGGTCACTCGAGCAATGCACCTCCATGCCCGATGCCATAAGCAAAACACGTCACGTTGATTGAGCCGCCATACGATAAACAAGTATGAAACTTCGCCAAAAACGCACCATAGAAAGACCTAAGAAACAAGTTTCAATTATTAGTTAACTAAAAAAAATCAAGAAACCGTCCGACACGCAAAGATGAAAGAGCAACGAAGGCACATTAATAAAAGGAATCTCAAGACTGACTGGTTTCAGTTTTAAATTCATTGATAGCACCAAAACCGCACATGGGCATGGACACACATCAATACAACATGGACACACATCAGCACATTCGCAATCGCATATAGCACATTTCTACCCATCAAAAGGAAACATCATGTAAGGAAACATCATGTAAAGGAAATTTTACAAGGCGAATCTCACTCTTGGGAGACCAAACTCCTGACGCTTTGATCATTGTCTTTGGCGATGGCCTTCAGTCTGGCAATCTATGTGACATAAACGAAGGATTTAATTAGGAACAATTCCAAAAGGACGATCTGACTTGACATAACAGCAGGCTTTGCAGCAATGCGACGACTACCTCTTGCTGAAAAACTTCATTCTCAGTTTGTAGCTCCTCCAACGTTGTATACTTCATGTCGCTTTTAATCTTGCTACAACATAAAAGAGCCACATGTTTAAGACTTGACATCGCATTCATGCAACAAATCAATCGATATCTTACAAATTTACACATACATGGCCACGGTTGATGCGCGCAAACTCTAAGTTAGATATACCAAGACTCACACAAAATCAAGCACAGACGGAAAACCTAAAAATCTATTGCAGAGATGGTACTGACACTCGTAATCAGTATCCCTCGTGTGACAAGCCCATAAAGAGTTACCTTAGGTCATTCTCCTTATTCCGAATTACTTGCTCGAGACTGTGAATTTTTCTGCGTAAACTGAGCACAACCTACACAAGGTACATTTGCCGGCATAAACATAGAATAAGCCATGCTACGCACTTTCATCTCCCCGTCAAGTGCACCATGTTAATACATGCCACGCATACCACTTGAAAATGACCGCATATGGACAATTACGACGTGATGTACAAAGTTGGGAAACACAGCATTGAGTCTGGTACAAGAAGGCGAGTATACCCATCTGTAACATGCAACGGAAGTCTACGCTTACCTCACTGGAATCTGCGTTCCGTGATGTCAGAGTTCGCCGTAGATCATTGCTCTAGTGCCAAAATGATAAACAATATTTCCGGGGAAAAATGGGCTACAATATTCCTCTACATTCTTGCTATATTATTATACCATACTATCAGATATAACTCTGCCTAATAGATGCAAGGAATGCCTCTGATTTTAGATCGTAGATTAGAAGGTAACCATATCTTAAAATATACAATTCATTAAATTAAACCCTAAAAATTTTAAGGAGGACGCAAGGCTGTACTTTGCGCTTACTGACATGATATTTTTATTCATACTTCACAAGAACTGCCTTGAGCGCACAGCGACATCGCTAAAATTCATTCTTTATAGAAGAAAGAAACAAAGGTTTTCATTTGGATAATGTAACTGTTAGGTCCTTCTGAGCGGAAATACGTTCTACTGCTAGACATCACAACTTAAAGAATACAAGCAGTATGCGGGCTGACGTCACCTGCGAGTCTGGATTTAAAAGCTCCTGGATCTTCTTTGACTTTGCTATGTTCTCATCTTCAAGGCGAATAAGCTTTGCTTTCATCACATCGTTGTCTATGCAAAGGTCCCTAATGGTCTGTTAAAAAAAGTTGCAACATAACTATAGCACTAATACACGCCTGGCAAAGACAAAGCTGGACTTAATAAAATTGGGAAGGAAGACAATAAGCCAAAAAGAATAAAAACTTCAGGTAAAATTCTAATATTAAAACTTCAGGCACAAGAAATGCTGCGACAATAACACCATACGCGCCGGATATACAATACCTTTTTTAATGTTAGAATTTCATCGTAGTATGTCTCTGGATCTTTATACGTTGGTCCTGATCCACCAACACGAGGCGCAGAAGCTCCTAGAAAAGAAACTTATGAAGGTCTCCGTCTACTAAGACAGAGCGATATGACTTCGTGCGTTTACAAATAAAGAAACAATCCAAACATACAGCATGCAGCAAAGATCTCCCCTTCGTTATATGTCGGTGGAAAATGCAAACAAATATTTGATTTAAAAGAGGGAAACTTTGACGATAATAGCTTAAAATGTATTCTATCCGTGCATTTAAAAGTGATCTTGCAGAGAAACTCTACGCTTACTTGCTAACAAAATAAGGTCAACTAAAAGAAATACATCTCTACGCCGCAAACACGATACTTTGAAAGTTATACCTGAACATATGCAAATAAAACGCGACTTGTGTACAAGCAAGTCGCAGAAGATGATGTCAAGGTTAACAGAAGACAAAATACTTTGTTTAGTATGGGAACTTTGCCAACTGATTGGATTTCAGTCAGAACCAAGAAATGAGTCCCGACCCACAAACTACCCATTGCTAAATGGCACGCAAAGCCTGTGTTTAAAACAGCCTCAAGCATTCAAGACTTATTGATTCTCACCAGAGCGGCCAGTGCTCTTTAGAGTCGTGCTTCTTCCCGTGGCCTACACATGCACAGACAATGAAGAGCATTAAAAGAGATCCGTGACTCAAGACTTGTTAAGATTAAAACCCACCACTACAGATAAAGTATGATAGCCAAAGTTCGAAATTACAAGAAAGCATATAACAGTACCATAACTTTGGTATCTCAAGTAAGAGCATAAAAAGCATCCCTGACCTTATTAGTAGGACCGAGCATTCAAAATCAAACCATCATTCAAACCCTTCGCACACGACGGCAAAAATAACGTAGTTTATTGTCATTATTGAGCATGCCCATAGCGCAGCAAACAATATACCTGAAGAAGTTCATTCATTAGGAATGCGCTCATACTTGATTGTGGGCCAGCATGTGGAGGTCGACCATTTACCCAAGTGTTCATCATACGGCTTTCAGCGCTCACTCCTAGATCAAGCCAATATTTACCAGACTTATGATGACGTGCCCTTTATATCTTATGAAATATCATTGGATACCAAAACAAATCCTTGAGCAAGCAAGTAGGCGGATAATAAAATGGACCCATCGAAAGAAATCATTCATCATACTTATAGCGTTGCAATACAAATCAGCATATGAAGGGCAAAATGACAAAAAGAAAACTGTAACAAAAATAGCTGATTGTAGCTTACACTATAAACGAGTCACACAAGCTACAAGAAGCCAGTGCAGAAAATGACGAGTACCATGCCATACCCAATCCACTTTGAACTGCTCCAAGCCACATCTCATGCCCAGTCTTCTTAGCTGGCTTTTTTTCAGACTTCGATGGAGAACTGTACGGAGAGTCTGAAATCAAAACAACTAATTATATATAAGAGTTTCACTGATACACACCGCACCGGTCAAAAAAGCTCCGAAACCATGGAAAATCACTATAAGGATAACAGCGCATAAGTATTTGGCTAGTGCTCCATGGAGAACATTGAAGCGAGCCGGGATTTAGATTTAACTTGAATGCAATAGGCTTTCCCACGGTACGCAAAAGATCCGGACTACTTGTATGTAGAGAGATATAGAAAAAACCTCGTAGCACACTGCAACGCGAGATAAGCTAATACCCACACCTGCTTTTTTGCGAACTTTTGAGATTCTGCTGCTCTCTTTGCCTGGAACACAATAATCGACTTACAAAGTCACCGAGGATAAACAAAAAAGTAACGGAGCCCAGAAAAAACGGCGGATGAATAAAAGATAATCAAGATATTACAACGATTGACTCTCACCAGTCCCTACAGTGCCCCAGCGCATTTCCTCCCACACCCCCAATATGTAACTTATCGGTAGCAAGCACGGGAATCACCACTCGGTACATAGCGTGGAAGCCGGAAGACATCCGCAAGAATTTCAACAAAAGAATTGTGGGAGATCACGACCCGCAGGGCAGCCAGTCACAAAAATGTATTTATGCTAGCATAAAATTGTAGCAATTACTTAACTTTGGTACGGCCACGACTTCCAAATAAAGCATTATGAAACCATTTCACATGAGCACAAGAATGATGATATTAGAGATCTAGAGGTACGCATCGTACCTTCTACGCTAGCAACCTGTTTCATGGAAAGTAGGGGCTGGTTAGTTTCAATATAGCCGAATTCATGGTTTACAGGGGCAACATACTGAATTTTGAATACCTTATAGGGCCAATCAAATTGTAATCTTTAATGCACATAAATTAGTCTGAAAGCTCCCAATAGATAACAAACACTAAGAATGCAAAAAGTGTAACTATTTACTAGCGACCCAGTACAGCAAAAGTAGTAAACAGTGGAATAGTTTGCAGCTACTGGCAGGATGCTACCTAAGCATGGAAAAGCTCTCACATCTTCAAAGTGCAAGGAGAACTAAAAAACAGTCACACAGTCAAGCAATGCAGTGAAGCAGTAAATCACTGCAAGTGCTGAACCTTTACTAGAATTCCCAAGTAAACTACTGCAAAGCAAAGCTCTTAAAAAGCAACTTAAAAAGCGAATACCAGTGCAGCGAAACATCTTCAATGTAAATCAACAGGAAACCAATTAAATGCAACTAAATAAAGATTTCCTTTTAATTATAATGGTTGTGACTATAGGAGGCATGCTTTGCATTGGATTGTCTAATAGCACTTCCATTGCACAACAGCAAATCTTATTGATCGAAGACGTCTCATAGCAATCATTTACATGAATGAGTTAATATTGCTGCAAAGCATAAGGACAGTACAGATGGAAGCAAATTGCTAGACAGACACAGCTTCTGAGTCATTTTTCCGAGTGAACCGATAGACCAAATTATGAATTATCACTATTTATATAAAGCATAGAATGCAGTTCGTATAAATAGGAAAAACATCACTTGTAAGAGCATGATGGAAAGCAATGCAATTAATCAACTTACCATTGTACTTGTGTTCAGAAGCGACAGTTTCTTCATTAGCAATTGTTCGCTAGACAAACACCAGTCATGGCCATGACCACAAACTAATGTGACTCAGTTAATCCACCATTAAACTGCACTCGCACGTATCAAAAATAACAAAACTAGTATAGCTATACCATCAGTGATACAGGTGCATGCCAAAAAATGAACATTTATATGAATTCAAACCATTTCGTACAGAAATTACTCATTTTACATAAGGCACTATAATAAATTCCAGGAAAAAAAATTGGTGCTAGTGATTAATAACTAAACAGATAATAGAAATTCTAAATACCAGAAATTCTTAATACCCTCCAGGAACTTAGCCGTCACCTTTAGGAGGCAAATACTCATACAGACAAAAAACCTTATGTAGCATGAAAGTTAAGGCAATATGCAATAAACTCAGCTAAGATATAAATAGTATTTATATTAAATTAATGGTAACATCTAGACAATTTTATATTATAAAAATTAATAGCATAAAACCAACTATAGGATTGCACTTACTTAATTTGTTGGGTTATGTGATTTGTTATGAGCTTCAACATGTGCGCATGGGATTCTTATATATGTTTGTATATGACCGCTTGAACAAAATGAACCACCAGATATAAGGGTAGATTTTTAAAGATGCAGTCCATGTTGAGTGGCTCTTCTCTAAAGACTCTGCTCAGGCCCTTGATAGTTGTTAGGCCAAGTGCACAGCAATCTACCAATGCAGCAGTAGGCAATACCTCTGCATTTAATTAGGCAAATGTTTTAATATGTGCATCAGCAATGTGCAAGCATTCCTAGTACATGTAGTTTAATACAGTCTACACTTAGCAACATGGGTACGTCCTTTAAACACAGTCTATACTAGGTAGCTGTGTTGCCTGCAGAATCAGGCTATGCATTGTGAGAGGGCACAGCCTTGTTTTAGGCATGCAAAAATTACAACAAGATCATTTTAATAAAGCAAATTTTGAATTTATTTCGAAAATAAACAAACTAAAAGAGTTGAAGATATACATAGCTTAGAGGTACAGGCAAGCAGTAGAAGCTGAATATATGTGCAAATCACATGACTAGATAAGAATTAAACGATAATAAACTTTCTTGAATACCCGAGAACTGCAAGGCAACAACAAAAAAATCCAAATAAAAAACAAGCAAAGTTCATAAAAGCTTACAATAGAGGCATTTTTAAATATTTTCCAATTAACATACCAATGAAATGACTGAACCAAGAGCCACCTCGTCCATATCTTAAAGTAAAAAAAGCACTGTGGGAATAGAAATTCGAGCACCTAAACCAGGCAATGGTAGGAAAGCTCCACAATCTTCTACAGGCTAGTGCAAGAAATTGAAAATTGTTGAACAACTAAAATGATCGACATTTTCAAAGACAAATCCGTAGGCCGCAACAGCAAGCAACGTAGAAACAAAGCGCTTATAACCTATCTAAAAGCAACAGGATTGTGTGAACTAGAACAATGATTTGTAGGCCCGATAAGAGAATGTGTAACAGGTGACTAAATAGAGCAGAAGGAACATGAGACTCTAAAGAACGGCAGTGAGAAGGTCGAAATTCTACCACAATTGACTTTAAAAAAGCAGATGTTTGTAACTTTTTAGTAGTGCACAGATCTCATACAAAGTAGTCACTTAAAAGAACCGAATACTACGAATTAAAAGAAACGAAATACGCAAGCGTCCCTGGAACATAGCAACCCGAGCTATGGGGTAAGACTTGGTGTAGTTGTAGCCTATGGCGACCGCTACCAATCAGCAGTAGTACCAAACGCTCTGCATTTAATTTGTGGCATGCGCATCAGGAATGTGCAAACACTCCTAATAAATGTAGTTTAATACATTCTACTTAGCAACATGGGTGCCTCTTATAAATGCAGCCTATGCTGGGTAGTAGTGTACGGCGTGAAACTGAACTAACCGGTGAGCCGTATGTATATACAATCCCCCTATCGGTAGAGCGGGTGCATAACATACGCACTTATTTTTTAGTAGCCCAACGAGAAACCTAGAAAGAAAGATACTGGGGCTTCATTGGACAAAAGCCACCGACAATATTAGTCACCCTTCCAAAAAAAATGAGGTTCCGAGTACAAAGAGAGGTCTGTTGCAGGCAGGCATCTTTGTACGCTCCTCTTGGTTTGGTTTCGCCTGTTGCTTTGGTAGGAAAGTTGTTGTTCCGGGAAGCTTGCAAAGAAAAGGTGGCGTGGGACTCAGAGGTGCCCAAGGAACTTCTTCAGAGATGCAAGGCCTGGATGTTTGATGGATGAATTCCTGAGCGCGTCGACTTGCCAAGAACCTTGGTCAGCAAGCCTGGTCGCATCGATTACGTGGATCTACATGGCTTTGGTGACGCGAGCGGTGACGGAGTCAGCGCAGTGGTATATGCGGTGGTTGCACAGGCCACAACCGAGAAATTCTTGTTTCCAAGTCACGGACCACAACCGAGAAATTCTTGTTTCCAAGTCACGAATCGCTAAAAGAACTCTTACGATTCCGAGACTCGAGCTAGTAGCTGCTCACATGGTAACAAATTTACTCACCTATGTGCGCCAAGCCATGGGGAGGATCGGTCTACGACATGTAGTGGGTTGGACGGATAGCAAGGCCGCCCTGCATTGGATAAGAGGCCAAGGAAGTTACAAGCAGTACGTTCGAAATCGTGTTGTAAAAAAACGAACAGCAGATTATATTACATGGAGGCACGCGCCGGGTACGAAAAATCCAGCAGATTTAGGATACAGAGGTGTATCCGTTGACAAGCTGTCTAACATATGGTGGTCATGACCTGCTTGGATTTCGACTTACACAACTTGGCCCATGGACGTGCCGACGGAGCACAATATCAAAACGGTAGCTGAAGCAAACGTCATTGCTGAGATCTTCGCACCAGCAATCAAAGTTGAGGAGGATATTGATGGTTTACTGGAGAAGCTGATCTACTGGAAACTCCTTAGAGTGCTGGCGTGGATCAATAGATTCCTGGTAAATAGTAGGCACAAAAAAGCCGAAAGGAAATCAGCATCTCTTGACACGGCGGAGATATGGAGTCAGGTCTTCTTTCTAGTTAAAAGGGAGCAGCAGAGACATGTTGGAAGTGAAGAATTTGAAGCGAAAAGACTAGCCCTTAATCTGGAGGTAAATGCGAATGGGATCTACATATGCAATGGGTGAATTCAAGGGATGTACCCAGATTATTTACCACACGCCTCAGCTCTTGCAAGAAAAATAACTACGGACGCACATTGAAAGACTCTGCATGGCTTAGCGAGGTTAACTATGACCGAAGTAATGAGAAACTTTTGGATCCTGCGTCTGCGTTCATTAACAAAGCACGTCATCAGGGACTGCCATGGATGTGCGCGATTTTGAGCAATCGCATTTAAAACACCTGCTACAGGTAATTTACCAAAAGACAAAACCGAGGGTGTGCGTGCCTTTCAAGTCGTGGGGGGTAAACTACGCAGGACCCTTGATGTGCAAAACTGATCGAAGCAAAGCTGCACGAAAGGCTTATGTCTTGCTACTAACTTGCAGCCTCACCCGTGCTGTTTACCTTGAGCTGATGAAAGACATGAC
>QQSS02218338.1:0-10930 GCA_003687565.2 Craspedacusta sowerbii
AGGGAGCAGGGAAACCCCTCAACAGAACTCCCTGCTCCGCCATTGGACAGTATGTAAATAACGACTTCCTCCTCGAAATGTATATAAACTCTTGTAACATTATTTAGTATAGGTAAGGTAAGGTAAAACTAGTTCAAGTAGAAGTAAGAGCAATCTCTGTTGTGAGTTCCTTTCTAGCGTCTGCGACAATGAAGTCGTGGTATAGAATTTTCTGTACCGAAACCCATTTTTATGACTACAATGAAGACCTTTTTTCTAGCTACGTATGCGTAAACAAGCTAGTTTTATTTTATATTTAGACCCTCACTTGGTCTGCTAATTCTGTCTTCCCTGTTCTTGCGATTTTTGCTTGGTTCACGTAAGTTAAGATTATGTTAATAATCTTCCCCTCGGTTGGTTGTATGTCGACTTATTGACATGAAGAATGCGTTGTGCCAGGCTCTCGTTGCACTTGCAAGTTTACTATTTGTACTGTATAAATGTGCTTGGCGACGAGTATCTCTTGTTCTTTTGAACGTATCACTAACGAGATAAGATTTGAATGATTGATTGATTGATTGATTTCATCCTTTAAAGGTCCACCTTCTGGGTTTTGCATATATCTTCCTTTTTCGTGCTTGTCTGTAGGTCTGGACGCGTGGGCTATACGATATTGCAGCCCAAAGAATGATGTCTTTGGGTTCCACACACAAACCTCGTTGTCAGTGTTTCATTTGTTACGTTTCATTTGCTGTAAAACTTGTTAAACTTTTTCTTTTCTTTTTACGTTAATTTAGGCGTAACGATACAAAGAAATGACGTGTGCATTTCAAATAAACTTGAGACGAGTGGCAAAGGAAGGACTGACAACCAGCCCACTTGAGCTCTGATTGCCCATCCCACTTACAAGCAGTCACGGAGTTATATAAAATCGGCAAGAACGCATAAGATACATGTCCAATGCAAGAGGGTATTACTGAGCGCAGGAAGACGGACGAATTGCCCGTTTAGTTCCGCATGGTCAAGTATTGCTTTAAATAGTCCAATGAGCCATTAGCCGAAACTTTCGGTTACGACGCCTACACGACTAGGTGAAGGGAGTTCGTCACAGCAGAGCAGCTTCCCAAGAAAATGACTTGGTCGAGACCGTACTAAATTTGTGAACGGACTTTTCATACCGCTGCTAGTCAAGCCAAATCTAAGAAGAATTCTTAAAACCAGAACTGGGGAAGCAAATTCTAAGCACCAGATCTATCGCACATCCCCAGGGGTAGGGTTTGGCGAATCTCTGGTTTCCTGCTTACAAACCCCTGGAAGGGAAACTAAAATAGAAGGTTGGATAGTGGCACGCGCCTAGTCGCGCCGAATATGGCTTTCGGCAACTGGGCGCAAAGTTAGCTTACCAGGCGCACACCACTTATCTAGCGTAATATGAAACTTTGGACGGGATAGAAATATTAGAATTTATCATTCTAAATAGTAAAAGCGATCATGATACACCCACTAACGTGTTTTAAGTGTGAAACCATATCAGGAGTCATTGAAGTTGGTTTCCAATTTGGCCATTGTAGAGATTTTCAAGCAATCTAAGTGCGCTAAGCTGTACTCACTCATAATCAACGCAGCAAAGTAAGGCTTCTCGGTCATACAGGAAATACTTTTGAGCATAGACTACTGACTATTTTTTTTATTTAATGAGACGTACCACATGAAAAGACTTACCATAAGAGACTTACCATAAGAATCTACGTAAAACTCTGTGGTCACTAAATGATACCCCAGGTCATGAACTTAGAAAAGCTGAGCAAAGCTTTGCACAAAGGACGATACTGAAAATTGCTCATGAAAACGCTGCTCCGCGCAAAAGTTGGGCATAGCTTTAGAGGAAGTGTCCCTAAGAAAGTCTTTGCATCGTACCCAATTTCCAGATCCGCATTGCTTAAATATTTTAAATTAGCTAAATAAAAATTAATCAAGTCACAAGAAATTTTTATAGTGAGATCGGAGGTACAACTCTTTCTCTATTATGCAAGATTAAATAGACAAAGTGAATGCAAAAATAATACATGTGATGCCCCCAAAAGTACAGGCTCCTTGCAATACTTAAATGACAAGTTTTGCGAGAGTTCGGAACATCCCGTGGTTATTGTCTGGGATTGCGAGAAAAGCATATTGAGTGTGGTTAGTTCGGATGTCTTAATGAGTTAAACTATGGTATGCTAAAGATTTTGTGTTGTCGGGCAACAGCTGCAGCTTCTTTTCGTGCTTCATACGAGTTGATGGATGCAGCTTTAATCAACTGCTTCAACTGTTTGTCTTTTGGAGATATAAGGTTGACACCATGAAGTTCGGTAATATAAGAGTTTCAATCAGTAGAACATTTTCTTGCCATGGATTTATCTCCGTATCTTTCCCTGCTGCTTGAAGGCTTAAAAAGTTCTGGTTTTGCTGATCATCCAAGGTAATAAAAGAATGAAATATTTTCAAATTAAGCAAAATCGCATTGCTGAAAGATTCTGGGCGTTTCAATTTATCCATCAGCAAACTACGAAGTGTGAAAGAGTGATCTTTTGTATTAAAAATTTTTGTTATTTCTACAGCAGATTTCAGCACAGGTACGGTCAGAATGCGCAATAATATGCATGGTTTTACTATTTCCGTGCATATGCAACAAACGAACATGCAACAGGAATTTGAAGTGAGGTCATCACAGCAGTAAACGTTTATTACACGGAGTTGCGTGTCAAAATTTCGTTTTCGTTCATGATCAAACTCAGTGGGCTTGCATGTTCTGTGCGCGTTTAAAAGCACAAAGGTGGAGTCGGTTAGGCTTTTTGAAAATCTGTGCACCTAAGGCAATATGTAATTGTTCGTGACATGTACGATAATGACAAGACACATGACGAGAGGAAGGCGTTGCTCTCGTTGAGGGTCAAAGAGTGATATGAAAAAAAGAAAGTCTATTTACTTATACGCTATTGAAAGAAACTATCGAGAGAGCTAAATATCTGATAATGGAACAATTTGTCATGATCACAACTATCTAAAATGCTCATATTCATTGTTTAATCGTTGCCTATATGACCAATTGGATGGTGACACAATGGGCTCGCCTCTAGAACCCACACTTGCAAATCTTTTTATGGGTCATTACAAGAATATGCGACTGGAAGAATTCAACGCATGTAGCGTAGGTATATACTAAGGCTATGTACCGAAGCTATGTCGACGACATCTTTTCTATGTTCGAAAGCAAAGATGACGCTAATCTATTTTACAATTTTAGAAATAGAAGCATCCAAACACAAAATGAACGTGTGCAATCCGTGGGCTACCCTATGTTGATGTCGTTGTGGAAAACGTGGGGTCAAGTGCATGAAGAAAATCGTGTCGTATTCCGCATTTACTGAGCTTGTACACGAAGTTTTAAGCTTCATACCTTACTCTTACAAATAAGGATTACCAAGAAGGCGCTTGCAACACAGCGTTTCTAATTAACAGCTTGTGACTGGGCTTTCATGAAAGCGCAAGAAAGCACTCATATCCTGTTACATAAAAATTGTTTGCAAAAACATCTTCTGGGAAAAAATACCAGTTCTTTTGTAAACCGAAGATATCGACCTAATCTCAAAAACAGCAATCTAATTATAAACTCAGAGACGCAAGAAGTTAAAATTTACTACCACTTACCGTACAATCGGAAGATGTCTTGCCTCACTAAAAGCGGGTTACTGTTAATTACCAAAAAATACTGCAAGAATATTCATATTACTCGTCTTCACCACGCTCAAAATTGCTTATTATTTTTCACCGAACAACAGAGCTTTCAATATCTTTGATCTCATGTGATATACAAATTTATTTGCCTTGGCTATAATGCCAAGTAAATTGGTCTCACAACGAGATTTTTGAAACTTGACTGCTGAAACATTTGAACGATGATCGTGGCGTTACAGCAATTCGCCAGCATTTGCTGCCATCCGAAAGATGGAAGAAACTCTGCACTTCATACTGTTTTAAAGTTATTGACCAGAGCCCAAAAGAAAACAAGCAATAAAACGACAGAAATCAAAGAGACATTACAGACTACAGCGGAGATTGGACTGCGCGGGATATAAATTTTCCTACGTTCTAATTTTAATAATTTTTTTCTTTAAACCACCTAAAACGTTACGTGAGATTTTTCTTGTTTTTTTTTTCATTGTTGGGTGTATATGAGGTTTGCGTGTTTGTGCGCAAACCCACATATTTGCTGCGTTTTAATTCAACAATCCACTGCATCGTTAAACAAATCAAATTCTTCAGAAGCTCTCCGCACGAAAGGAGATTTGGAAACTTGCATTACCCATTCAGCCTTGTGCCGGTGCCTAGTTGGCTTGGTTTCCACTGGGCTGTGTGCAGTAACCTGTCTAGTTGGCTGAGCCGGAGAGACCTTCAACTTCCGCATTAGAATGATCTAGCCATCACAATCCTTGCTGTGGTAATTTATAGTCCAGCGCTAGTTTTTATTCGTGCTTATACGAGCTTAAAATACACTTAGCTGTCGTCCATGGCCTCAAGAGTTGCTGGAAGCCTGGCTGGCTAGACGTAGGTAATGAAAAGCTTTCATCCAAATACGTAGTAGAAACACTTTGAAAGGAAGCATACTGATCTGCAGTATGCTGATCCATGAGACGATGGAATAGCAATGTTGACGTTAAGCTCAGCTGTAAATAATAAACGTTCATTGGGTGATGAGGGTCTCCAGGCGGACACACTCTCATGGGTTGCGCTAGGGTAAGCCCTTCCCCACGTCTGCTTCCTGCTTCTGGATTAAAGCTACAGGCGTTATGTTCTACCCTTTGTATCGATTTGTTAATCGTGCTACGTGAGTGTGTCTTTTCATTTTTCAAGCAGGGTTCACGGGCGCCAAGGTTCAAATCATCTTTAACTTAATGAGCAAAGGACGAGGAAGTTAGATTTTCTATCAGACATCGAAATCTATTAGACATCGAAAGCTATTACGTTCATGGCGCAGAAATTCCAATTGCTTTCTACTACCAGGAAGTTATTCACAAGCCCCCAGCATAATCAATTCTACGATCTAGCAGGGGGCAGCATTGGTTTCGTTCGACATGATAGATATACCGAGCCCTGCAAAAAATATCCATTCGCAAGAAAGACCTCCAAAGGCAAGTATTTCAGGTTTATTTCCATATCGTTCGAAGCCTGTTATAGTATTTCATGTTAATATTAGTTATTGACGCATTATTTTTGTACCATTATATTATTTTATACTCGCCAGTGCTCAAAAGATTTAAGCGAATGATAAATAAGCCAAGTTAAGTGTGCGCAATTCTTTTGGCGCTTTTGCGCCGTAAGCACGATTATAAGATATGCATTAGTAGCATGCTCACTCGCGTTTTCTGGTAAGCACTTGAATACAGCTTCTTCCATTTTGAATTAAGTTAAGAGTGGCAAATAGGATTTACTAGGATGTTCTGGGTAATTTTGAAATTGATGTCCACTTCATTTCTTGCTTATTTTGTTTTAATTTTGATTTGGAATTTAAGTCCTGTCTTAGCATTTCCTTTCTATTAAACTGCACTGCAAAAAACTTTGCGAAGAAGTATTGGAAAACTTGCAGCTGAAGCGTTTTGCTTGAAATTTTAAAGAAAAAACCTTTGGATATGCGAGGAAAATAATTTTAATTAACACAATGGAGGTTTTGTCTCCGAGCTGGGAATCTCTATAATTTAAATGTGCCTCACAACTCGTAACTTTCTCTTTGAAAAAGAGCTCTTTCAGCAAATTAAAATAATATATACAAGTTAATATTATATATTCAAGTTAATAATATATACAAGTTAATAATACAATATATATACAAGTTAATAATATTAAATAATAATAATTTATTATATGTTATATAAATATTTATTATAATATATTTATTAATATATTAATATTTATTATATTAATATTTATTTATTAATATATTAATATTTATTATAATATTTAATATTTATTATATTTATTGATATTTATTATATTAAATATTTATTATATATATATATTATAATATATATACAAGTTAATAATATATATTCAAGTTATACATAATATATTATGTACATATAATAGCATCAATCGTCGCTTGAATACGTTCGTTAGCAAGACCTTTAAACTTAGAAGACCAATTCTTGTGGTTAGTCCGCAATGGAAACCTTCATCTTTCCACATAGTCAGTGGTTTCTATGCCTCTTATCTCTGGTCGTGTGTTTTTTAGCTCATTGAATATTTCATAGGCAGTGTCATGGATTTCTGGAGAAAGGAAAAAGATATTTCTACTGATTCTTCGACAAACACTTAATGTATTTTAGATTTTCTGAAGTTTCTTTCTTATCTGATGATGTATGCCATAGTGGCTATGGCTTTCGTTTTGTCAGTGAGCACGCACGCAGATGCCTTGTCGTGTGATAGACCATGCAATTTGAGATCGTGTGGACAGCGCCCTTGCTGCAAAGGTAAGGCCTTCAACACACGTCTTTCTTCATTAGTACCGCTAATCGACGATGGTACGAGATATGATCTTTCTTGATTTCCCGTTTTCCAATTGTGTTCTGGCCACGCGCCAAATAGTCTTTCTCAAGGACTAGCGTTTCTAATAATGGCCGTAGGTGGGTAGTAGTTTCGTAGTTGCTATCAGCAGGGAAATGTTTAGAAGGTACGACTTACATTTATGCATGAAAGCTTTCATATAAATATAGGTGATAAACCGCCTTTTTTTAATCGGGTTTGGCAGCCACGCCATGATGCCTTTGTCATATTTTGACGTGCTTCTTGTCTAAGTGGTGCTAAGCTGCTGGCATTATCTTCATAGTAGTTCAAACTTCGTACTCCCGAAGACCTGACCTATGACTGCGTACTGAGCAGTCTATTTTCTCGATGAATCCCTGTGGTCTATGTTCTTTTGTGACTGCACAATTTTGCAATTCAATTAGCTATGCATTGGCTTGGGTCTAGGTGACCTGGTGAAGGATGCATGTGATTGCTGCTACGTATGCGCCAAAGTGTTTAACGAAACCTGCGGTGGTCCATACGATGTTATCGGGAAGTGTGACGGGGGCCTTGTTTGCAAGGTACCGGTTGGTGGAAAAAACCACGTAGGTTCATGCGGTAAGCTGGAGTAATAAATGTTTTAGTCTATCCTTATCAAGCACTTCATTCATGTGTAGATGGATGTGCTTGCGTGTGGAGTGGTGGGTGCAGTGGACATGGGTTCCCCTAGTGGCACATCAAGCTGCCTACATACCGTCATCGCAGTCTAGTCTTCCTTCTCACCTTCATGATTACTTATCATTGATGCCTATATAGATGCAAAGTTCTACTATTTTGTGGTTTCACCCACGCAGGATGCTCCAGGAATACTTGCCAAAATCATTGCGATTATGGCTACGCGAAGAATCGGTACGGGTGCAACACTTGTTCGTGCAATCCACCACCAGGTGAGTATTCATACTAGACTGTGAGCATTCATGATCGGGTTGAGCCTTTTAAGAGCAGTCAAACTGGGGCGAAATTGTGCTGCAGCTAAGAACTTCTTAATGAAGGACGTTGGTCCAAAGCCAGTGTAATAGCTTCTTACAACTTTGAACGCGTAAGGAAAAAATTTGACAAGTACGTCACTCTCAAGATATTCTCGAAAGCTCTTTTATCTGTCAAACTTTTCAAGTAGCGTGGATTAACCCTTTCTTTGGTTTACTACATGTACATAATATCTTTTGCCTTGATGCTCTCCATTTTTGGGGATCTTCAGAACCATCTTGCCTATGACTAGGCCTGGACAAACATTATTTACTTTCTTACGCATAGGTATTCAGGCTACCTTTTGTTTTTCGACAGGAACTTTGTCTTCGTTTATTTCGTTGCAGCGTTAGTTAATGATGACTTTCCGATTAAGTTACAAGCGCTTTCTTTTTTGTTTCAGTGATCTGTGGGTCACCATATACCTGCAAGTGTCAGTTTGGAGTTTACTTCTATTTCGACGAGAATGGGTGCCAACGATGTGGGTGCAAGGCTCGCCCAGGTTTGGGAACCTAACATATTAAACGTCGCCGAGTTCTGGCTTTCTAAATATTATTTATTCTTATGTTCTTCTTCTTGGATGTATGTCCTGAAATTATTATTGTGTTCTACTCTGTGTTCGTCTTGTTTTTATCGTAGTGAGCGCGCGCCTGTGAGCCTTGCTGTTTTGCCCACTTGCATTATGATGCGATACTTACACCAGATTCTTATGAAATTATGGTTATCGGGTTGCTGGGTTGGACTAGCTCCTTGTCAGGATCGAGCCACTATTTCGACTCTTAAGCAGAGGACGAAGCCTGCGCTAAAGTGTACTCCGGCACTGCGCTGATGATTTCGTTTGCGCTTAAAACTTAATTGCGTTCTCGTTTAGTAGCATAGAAAGCGTGCACTTTTCGTTTTCATTTTTTTAGTTAACAATATTTGCAAGCTTCCGAAAGTCGTAGGGCGTTGCTATGCATACTTTCGTAAATGGTGGCATAACTATCAGACAGGGAAATGCGAACAATTCATCTACGGTGGCTGCGGAGCCAATCTGAACAACTTCCCATCCAAGGATGACTGCGAACAAACATGCCCTGAGAGCGGTACGTTTTTGAAAATTATTGAAGCTGGCAATTTGGAATATAAAATTTCAAGGCTATGAACGATGACTAACATGGTGCAACAGGAAAATTTATTTTAGTGTACACTTGTGCACACTTGTCGTTTCTTTTTAGTTAACAATATTTGCAAGCTTCCAAAAGTCGTAGGGCGTTGCTATGCATACTTTCGTAAATGGTGGCATAACTATCAGACAGGGAAATGCGAAGAATTCATTTACGGTGGCTGCGGAGCCAATCTGAACAACTTCCCATCCAAGGATGACTGTGAGCAAGCATGCCCTGGGAGCTGTAAGTTTTTAAAAGTTATTGAAGCTTCAAGAATATTAATAGTATAAAATAGAATATATAGAATTTTATTATATTATATAGAATATAACATTTTAATTCAAAGTGTGCTTCCTGCCACGAACGAATGTTTTGGTTTAGAAGCGTAGATGCAAATTTATACTTCTGGCTTTCCGACTGTGCGTGGTCGCGTTCTGCTTTGAGCCAGTGCTCAATGGCTTAAAGAGATAGCCGGCTTTTCAAGAGCCCTTTTTCTTGCCATTAATAAATAGTTTCAATTAGTCATGTCTGATATCAGAAGGGAAGTTGCAATGTTTTAAAAGCAGGTGCTTCTGCAGATTGCAAGCATGGCAAATTGTTGTAGTTGTTGTGCAGGGACAGGAGTATTTTCGAATGCGCAGTGCATCGATCACAAGTCAAAGGAAATCTAACCAATCTCAGGTTGTTGAATAAACCTCTCGATGAGCTAGTAAGCTCTGTCCGTACTGACAAAAAGAGAGCTCGAACCACTAGTAGATACTGTGACAATCGTGAATCCAATCATCGCACTTTCCATACTGTCGAATGTTATCAGGAGACACTCTTCTTAAAGACCGCTGCTACACGGCGAAGTGGCGCGGTTGTTTGTCAGATCCTTGTAAAAGGATTCGCCAAGCAGGGCTGCTACAAAAAACGTCACATCCTACTTTTCCAAAGACTGCTATTGGTCGGCAGGATTTAAGTTACTAGTATGGTAGCACACGCGTACTAGCTGATTATTTCTCTCGAGTCGCCCACAGAATGCGCAGAATGCTTTGCCACGCGAATTGAATGCAGGAGGTCATAGCTGCTGTTACCGTTCACAAATAAGGACAACGTTGGTTTCTAAAATTAGCGTCGTCCAAGCATGGCGACGAAGGTCATCCCCATTGCTGGGTAGACGCCAGTGAGGCCTCTATTGTTCAATTAATGTGTGTGTCGTAAAGGCTCGAGTGCACAGCCGCGCACACTCAAGCCTTTCATCCCCAGATAACACTTCTGCGCGTAGCCGCTCGTCTAATTACGGGGGACAGTTACATGACACCTTAATTGCCACGTGGCTATTGACCTAAAGGGCGCGTCGGGAGCGAGACCAATGGATGAGCGGAAGAAGGAGCATCTAGCGTATAAGCTAAATCCATCTCAAGTGTTTCTCATCCGTTTCTATTATCCTCACACCCTACGTTTGCCAATGTAAAGTGATGGATTGGGTAATGTGGCCATAATTTTGCAAAATGCCGGGTAAAGTTCCCCTATAAAAGAGCGAAATTTGGTTACACTAGTAAGTAGAGCGTTATTAGTGCTACGCATAATCACAACGAAAAATGAAAGCTATTTTTTAAAGGAAGATACGATTTGGCATTGGTGAATAGAACTACGCTAATTTGAGCTTGACTACTTCTAGCTAAGTTAAGTGGACAAATGCATACAGCTTTTCAGTAACACCAACAGACTTCGTTTTAGTACATCCAAAACATTTTCACGCTGACATCACTTCAGGGTATCTTTGGCCCAACTGACTCGTTCTCTCGTTTGAACGAGCCTTCTTGATTTTTCTTTCCCGGCAAATAGCGTCACGGGATCTGTTTTTTTTTTAGGCTCGCTTCGGCCGACTCAATAATCGAAGATGGAAACGATTATGCTGCGGCCGCCCCTCTGATCCAGCCCGATTTCCGGACATACGGCAGCCCTGGATCAGAGTTCATGTTTATGACAACTAAATCTGCTTGTTACAGATCCTCTTCAGATGGGCTTCCTTGGCTGCTCGTCTCTTCGAAATTTGTTCCTCCGTGAAAGCTCTTTCGATCGCCACCTACAGATCCTTTAACGCCTCTGGGTTTCGGATCATCTGCAATTACCAGTTCTATATTTAGGCTTTAAATAATTACAATATACAGGTTGGTGTAGAAAAGTGCAAAGGTACGTTTCTGTGTATGATGACAATAAATGCAGGCTATACGATCTCGATGTAAACACGA
>QQSS02218349.1:0-10930 GCA_003687565.2 Craspedacusta sowerbii
AAGTTGTGTCTTATATGTTTTCTGTTTGTTCATAGCCTGAAGATGACAATAGATTTTGTCGAAAGCTCGTAAAAAAAGAGGATTTTATTTGAAGTCAATTTATTTCATGGTGACACACATAAATATATATATATAACGACTAGACCTAGTGCGAACCCCCGCTGTGCACTCTTCTAGCGTTCAATATTGACTTGAACGCTCCGGAGGTTCAATCAGACAGGCAGTGTGCAAAGTGAGCCTAAATATAGAAGTGCGAACAATAAGCTTTGAACATGTGCAGAACTCGATCCACTAGTTTTCTGACTTGCAGTAAACGCCAAGTGATACTTTCATATGGACAGCCGGAATGTACCAGGATCAGTTTATTGACTGTGAAAGGTAGCACTAATGCATTCATACGAGCAGCCACGTCTCCAATTTCGACGAAGGAAAAACCTCCACCACTCTAAGCGTACGTCATGCAACTTGAAATAGACTCAAATTCATATTAATTATAGTCGTTTTCCATCGCACCTCAAGATTGAATTCAAAACAACGACAAGTCAATCTTCACCGACGCAATTTTTCGAGCATACGTTAGCAGATACTATACCGCTTACAAATCTTCGCCAGATCTTAGATCGCCTTGCTGGTGATGTCAACGGTGTCTAGTTCGCATAACAGAAGACTTCAAGTCTAAAACCTGTAAAATGGCGACAATTGCCATTAAAAGAAACGCCATCCGAAAACGTTGCAGATCTTACGATCACAAGCAAGCTAATCATCAAACTTAATTGAGTTTACAGATGTATTGATAACTCCGCCCTTGTAGCTTCCACGCTTCTTTTTCGTTTTTTCGTGCCTAAAACTTTTGCCACGGGTAAATTTTAAGTCCTTATTTGCCTTCTCGCCCCAGTCGCCTAGCGATCCGCGCTTCGCCTCAAAACTGTTGTCTCGAAGCTGGTCAGGAACCGGTATTTCATCAGCTACAACGCGGCGAAATGGGGCATTCTTTCGGGGCTGTAAATCAGCGTTTGCACCTTTCTTAGTCTTCTTTTCCTTGGACTTCTTAGAATCGATGCTTTTCAGTTCCACTTCTTCTTTTGCGCTTTCTGAGACAACTTTAAGGGCCGCTTCGGGCACCTGATCTACTATAATAAGTTCAGAAGGGTCAGCCTCGTCAGCCACCACAATCACGTTGTTCTGTTTTTCCTTCTTCTTCTTTTTCGTTTTGGACACGCCCTGAGATCCAGCATCTTCCTGATGTTCCACACTCGGAATATTCCGCAAATTTTCTTCCAGCAATACAGGCTCTCCGTTTGTCACCGCCCCTGTATAAGCAACATGCAAATCTCAGTCTCGTTGAAAAAAATCTAGATATAGCTAGTAAACCTTCACGAATAAATAACCGTAAAGACGGACAGTTAAATATGCATACTCCACCTAACGAACAGCAAACACAACAACAACACAACACCAACAAACTCTCTGATACGAAAAATCTGATTTGGATCCGATCGTCATAAAAACAAACACACCAAATAACGATTGCCCGCGGCAATCTATCAAATATGCGAACATGTATTATACAGATCTGATTAAACACTGAGTAATCAACACATGCAGTTTTAATTAAGGCATATTAAAATTTGCAATTAGCCTCAAATATATATATTTTTCGGCTTAGCTCCAGCTAAAAGGATTGTGGCATAAAACCAAGGCGAAGTACAACATCAGCTACAGATGAAGTTTTAGTCAATAAAGAACTAGTCACCATGAAACTCTCAATAAAAGCAATTCTCAATCACAATATCACTACAGTAAGTGTTAGTTCAATGTCTTTGCACTAGCACTGAAATATGTACAACCAAACGCAGCAGATACGCTGACTTACAAAACTTATTCCTAGAGCAGGTTCACTATCAACTGCGCAACTCCAGTCAAACGATACAACGAAAGCTACAGCCATTTCAATTTTACCCTGAAGAAAATATTTTTTTAAATACTTTGAAAAACATAAATCAATTCTGATACCAATGGCAGCAGTCTTATTCTTCCTTTTGCTCTTTTGCGGAATTTTCGACTCTGCTTGTTCCTGCACCACTGCTTCAGGGATTTTCCTTTTCCTTTTCGAGGATTCCTTCTTTGCAACAACCTCCGTGCTGGAAATGTGATTAATAACATCATCTTCAATGACAATAGCTCCAGCTTTATTACAGAACCCTGCCTCAGAAGTAGGCTCTTTCAGTGTGGAAACAATACTAGCTGAACCACTAAAATACTTTGTAAATATTTCAACCAGATCAGGACCAGAGACAGGCAAAATATCCTTTCCTGTTTCCTTCCTAAAGTACTTTGCAGTTTTTTGCAGACCATTTTCCATTAGAAACTGATATATGTGACCATATAGATCTGAGGGAACACAAGTTGTAACAACCATCTTGATGAATTGCGTTCTTGATCTAAATGATTTGGGAAAGACAATAAAATTAACCATGCATACTTTAATGCAACAGAGCAAGTTCACTTAACTTGGTGTAACTCACTAACAAGGCAAGCTACAGCAATATATACTAATAGAATATGATATGATAATCAATTCAAAACTCGAAAATCGTTACAAAACTGGTCACATACAACATTGAAAAATGGCAGTTACCAGCATTTTATGCTAAAAAATCTAAAATGCTCATGACTGATCAAAAGTGAAAGTTAGAAGCAACTGGTCACCGTTGACCGTTAAACCTGGTATCTAGCAAAATTTAGGATTTCTTTGAACTCAAACCTCATGTAACAAAAGTATTTTCTTGGAGAAACATCAAATATAAATACAAATGTTAATAAATTTACCAGTTCCTCAGTTCCCCTGACGTGTCTGTGTTATGTGGGGTTCACCAGTGACGAGCATGGGAACCCAACCCGAGTCGGGGGAGAAACGACTAGACAACGAGAGCTGAGAAACTGGCGAGAACCGTAACATAAACTGCACAGTCAGGCTCTTATCACATGAGCACATATATTTGAAATCTGCCCAGTTAAGGCATTAACCCATTTGCTCATTTCCCCAATGCCAGACATGTTTCTCTTTTGTGGGGCTCATCAGTGACGTGCTTGGGAATAAACCAGGGTTGCCCAAACAAAAGTGCTCAGTGGCCACACCAAACTTTACATTTATGTAAACATGCTTTGAAACCTTGACAGTTCGTAAGTCATAATGTCTTACAGTTCTCACCATGTCACACAGCTCTCATGTGATGGTCTAGTTGCAGGTGTTCTTCCTTCCACTCCACCCGGGTTCACTTCACATGCCCGTCACTGAAAAGCCCAACACGAGGCCAAACACATTTGGCATTAAGGGAGTGGCGGAACTGGCAAACTTCTGCATTTGGCCGATATCAAATATATGTGCTTCTGTGATATGAGCCTGACCGTTACATCTGGTGCCCAGGGCCACCCCTAACTTTCCATATATACAAAGGTGTAGCTTAATAATATACACCATGAAAATATGGTCTGCAATTTTTACAATTTACTTAGCCTGATCAAATTCTTCCACAGTATGTATCCTTGCTGCACTATCAAAAGCAAACTAAGCAATTATCTATTTAGTCTCATCTACTTTGAAAGGTGGCTACATCCTTACAACATCTGGCACATATGTAGCAGTTTCCACAATGCTGAACATTAGCATCATTTGCATAGAGAAAACAATACAGTCTGGAATGTCAAATCCGCTTGTCAATGCTGCAAAATATGACAGCACAGCAAAGGTTCAAAGCAGAGTAAATGTTCAAAAACCCAAGTACATGGCTCAAAAAATATTAGTAGAATCCATACTAAGCGTTAACTCAAGGGAATCAACCAAAAACATATGAACTAAACATTCAAACATCTAACCACCATCACATTCACATCACAAGTTTTTTACTATTAGAAAAACAAAAACACCATGCATGCAACTGCCAAGCTTGTCAAATAGGCTGTGAACGATGCAGTGCAAGCTAATTACTCCATCACAAACTGATCATAACAAAAGGTGACAAAAAAAAAATAAAATTGCCATATAGTTTCAAAACAGGATAAGGAAAAGAACATTTTTGAATGAACACTTATAAATCTGTTATTCCAACCTGATGCAGAGGCCAAAGTAAGCAAGTGAAAAACCAACACTTAAACCTTGGGACACATGCACAAGTGCACATCCTGCAGAAACGTTGACACAGTCACAACAAATTTGCATTCAATAGACCTAGCAATTCTGAAAATAGTTAAATCAAGAATATAATTTGAAAGTCTGTTGTGCTAAGTGACAAAGACTGGCAAAGAAGGCTCTAGAGCAAATGCAAAATGCTGCATATTTTGAAATATAATAGATCACATACACAGCACTTGATAACTGCTACTAGAGAAGCTAAAAGCCTTAAAATTAGTTTGGCAGGATCAAAGCCTGATACAACAATATTTCTAAGAAATGGTTATTATTTAATATCAAAAGGTTAATACTAAAAAGGTAAATACTTTTAAGAAAATTTCAAAATATGAAAGACAAAATTTATTTACAGCTTAACTGGACCCCCTAAAAAGAGATAGAATTAAAGAAGGTTCTCCTTTCCTTGTGGGCAGTCGTCACCTAATAACATGGCATGCAACGCAAGACCCTAGTTATTTCTTTCACATTAGAATATTCCATAACTCTGCGTCGAAATTCATTCTTTGCAGATGGTTAAGTGAATGGAATTATATTTTCTGAAATTATACCAAAACCATGCTTTCACAAATCCACCTGGCACACAAAAATGCTTGGAAAACCTATCCCAAGGAGGTATGTAGGAAAACCAATCATTCCCGACAAAAAAAAGTACCTCTTTTTAAAATTCAATAACTCAATCATGCTCACGTGTCTTCTCATACCATCTTCATAAAAGCAGGATATTCTGAGTCTTGCCAGAGTATCAGGCCAGGGCAATGGTGCAAGAAGCACAGCAAAAAGGATATAGGATAGGATATATAAGAGGGAAAACTTTATGCTTATATTTATACATAGAAAACAGGAGCAGAACATATTATACTGCATGAAGACTTCCTTTTCAGACAATCTTGACTAACTTATTTACAGTACTTTAGCCCAATATAACCGTCACCCAGCATAACTGTTGCAGGTTGTAATACTCGGAACTGATCGCCAAACAAATTTTTGTCCATAACAAAACGACAAAAGTGGTGATTTCCTTTGAATACGGGAATAAAATGCACGATAGCTTGTGGCTTACTAAAGCAGGTACTTTGCAGTAGAAGTCTCGAAATGATAAACAGGGCAAAACTAGAAAGTTTAAAGACGAACCAATCCAACCATTTACTTATGTTAAGTGGTTCCATCCCCTTTACTTGAGGTACTACTCAAGGCAAAGAAACAATTTACTATATTATTTCACACTAAATTCATATAAAGGTGAAACATTTTCCAAGACTCGGAGACCTTCCTGTGCTCACGCTTCGAACTGCAAGGCCACCACAAACCAAATCAAAGAAAGGCACATCGTGACATGAACGGTAGCAAGCACATGGATCGGCTATTTGGCCATTCCTTGGTGTAAGTTTGTACTTAAATAAATCACTTGGTGGAGATGTGAAGCCGACACTGATCAACATAAAAACAGTGATACATTGATCAGTGGATTTCACGACTTATAGCAAGTAACTATTAAATAAAAACATAATTTAGGAGGAATTCATTCCTTCAATAGCTCTACGCACTTGCTTGCGAACATGGTAAGTGCAAGAAACCATTATCAGCTAGGCTAACATCCTAAACTGACATGTTTTAAGAAGCAAATCCAATCCTAATATGTAGCGGCAATTCCTAAATTCTATTGCTTTTATGTGAATATTTATGCGTGTGGATACCACGCCTAAGTTAAGCTGTGAGCAAGGATACCGGTCAAGTATCAGCTAAGTTTAAATGTGCTTAAAAAAATTCCAGAAGACCCCAGGGAATAATGTCTGAACCTTCTGCGCACGACGGATCCAGCCTTTTTCTGCCTACGCAAGCGATCTGCTATTAGTGAATGTACTAACAGCTAGCCGAACAACAGCGGTTAGTGGGCAAGCAGGGTATGTGATGAAATTTTTGTGGCTCCCCTGTTTGGCGAACCTGGCAGGAAGACCTAACCAGCACAGTAAGACTTCGTCGTCCGCTGGGAAGGTCTTCACGAAGAGTCTCTTGGTAACAGGGGACATTGCGATGTCAGTTTCATGATCGTTGCAGCATCGACCAATGGTCCAAGCCTCCAAGGCACGTAACGAGCTTTGTAGCTTCTTGAGAGGCTCAACGACGACGTCATCCGACTCTACATCCGGTGACTGGCCTCATTTGCTGTCACCGACGATCGATGGACTGCGCATCCGGGGAAACTCCTGGTTCTTTACCAACGAAGCAACCATACTCACAGCTAAGTTTACGTTGCTATTGTTTATTTGAATCGTTTGAAATTTTTGAAGAAATCGATCGGATCGTTCAAAAATCGATGGCGGCCTCAAAGACCGACGTGCTCAAGGAGCTTGCCCCCTTCAATGAACAGGCGGTGTCTGTCTCTCGATCAGAGACCTCAAAGCCTACGTATAAACATCTCTTTGACTAGATAAAGCAACTTTGTGGCGCCATGGCCCTCAGGGTGAAACCGTCAAAGAGCAGTCCCTTCGGGGAAGGCAGGTGCTACCGAGGAGCAACCTTCCACTTTGAAAGGCGTAAAGAGGAAGCTCACAAAAGAACTTCGACCACCAAGTGGCAGCGACAACGACACCCTTCCAGTGGAGGACGATGTTTCAATGACGTCCTTAGGCACCGGGTCGTAATCTCCTCATGAGAAGATCTTGCTGGAGGAGCTGGCATCGATCGCCAAGCAAAGCAGTAAGCCATGGCAGATATACAGACTATGCCCTCCCTCAAATCTATCTCAGCTCGTGGTTCAGAAAGGCAATGAGCCTGCTTACAGTGCCTTCAATGCGAACCACCAAGAAAGAGATAGAGCCTTTCAAAACAGCCAAAGGCTCATATCTCAGGCTGCAACGCCACTTGCCTGCCTTATAGACTTGCTGAGTTCCATGAAACCTGGCAAGCTATTTCAAAAAAGACGCTAAAGTCTCTTAAGCGTCAGACGTAGGATGGCTTTATGTCATTTTCCATGGCCAACGCTGCTGAGATGAATATAAAGAATCTTCATGACACTGCCTTGCTTGGTTGTTGTTACGATAATGCTAGGTAGGCTCATTGGCCTTCTGACCTACTCCACCCCGTGCTATACCCTATTGTCCCTTTTTCTATAACATTTTGCATATTCGAAACTTTTAGGAGCTGTAATTGTTACTCAACGTGACAAAGTAGGGGTGCAGGCTTGGCTTTTGCACTTTTTCAGCATGCTCTGCAATTTTTGGGTGGATTGCACAACGTTTCGTCAGTGTTTTTCTTGAGCTGACAGTATATGCATATATGCACATTCAAAACAGGCGGAGTCCCTCATTTTTTTTTACACTCGTGCCACGGGTGGTGTTTTAGAATGACAGAAAGTATCCGAGGTGTCGAGCGCGATAGTGGTATGCTACGGTTACATATTTTTCGCGTATATTTAGTGGTATTTGAGAGATCTTGGATGGATAGTGTGCTTATACCTTACGTGTCGCGTTGGTGTTCGCTAGGCTTTTATTGCAATTTTTATGTTGCTAAATTACAGTTTTACGCTGGTGTAATAAAGTTGATGGTGATAACAAAAGTCGGTACGGAAGACAAGTGTCTGTTCCCTACGCGTAACATCACACCGTTTCAAACCTCCTACGAACCAAACAGTCGGACTAACAATTGTCTCCAATTTGAGGTAGACAATTATGAGAATAGCGAGGGAAAACAATTGTTTTCTGAGCCTGCCTTAAAATCCTTAATGCCTGCCTTAAGGCAGGCATATGCAAACTTGAAGCCACAGGCGTCTCAACACTCCTCTGCACCCCTGAGTTCCAGCTCGCAGAGGCAACACAGCTCCTCGGCCTCAAATAAACGTCTTTGCCCGTCACAGATTCAATAAGCGCTCTTGGGGCGGGCTGCAGAGGAGGCAAAAGAAAAGCAAGCAGGAAAAGAGCATCACATACATTTTCTTCTATTACGCTGCTTAGGAGCTGTCAGGGAAGAGCCATTCTGTCAATAGAGCAGCCTCGTGCAAACTTCTGACAAGTTTATTAATTGATATTGTTCATGGTCTTAAGCTTCGTCTTTTGCTGTATACTCTTGTTCTGCCTTTGAGGACAATGTCATCTCTGACGAGGTTCTTTGCTCTTGGGGTAAGAGTTATTGTACCAGTAACAAATGAATTTTGCGATTACCTTTCGAACTTGTTGCCAGTTCCCATGGGTGATAGACGCTATCGCGCCATCTTAAACCTGAAGAAACTGAACCAATTCTGCTGATTCGTAGCACCTGTTGCGTTGATTATGAGACTTAGGAGATGACTTTCTTTGTAATTTTATTAATAAACCTCCAGGGTGCACTGGTTTTGTATTGGATAATATTTTTATTGCTATTCGTAAGTTTCGGGTTCTAGGAAATGATGCAGTACTTCCATCATTTCCTTGACATTTCTCGACTTTTGTACAAGCCGTTGCTACCTATTATGGCGTTCCTGTTTGGCGTTTAGGTAAAACTTTAGCTTTTACTTCAACTGGAACGTTAAATCAAGGCCTGATCATCGAAGAAGTGGTCACACCGCTATTTACAAGATCCGCAACTGGTTCAATTAAGTATAAGGGACTTCTGTGTTTGAAGCTTTCACCATTACTTAGAGCCAATTTCCCTAAACTCGCTAAAGAGAAATCTTAGACTACATTGGAGCCATTGCGACCCACACTTGAATGGCAGAAAACATGCTATTATTTAGTGGCGTGTACATTGCAGGCTTCACTTGTGTGGCAATACGCTGCGGTTTGTAACACAAGAAAATTTATATTTGAATACAAGTGCAATCTGACGAATATGAATTAACAGCTAAAGGTGTTTATCTTCAATGTAAAGAATAAAGCTAATAATTCTTGTTATGTTTCGGCTTTTTCTTTGACTATCTTCAGATAAACGAAAAAGAATTTTAACAAAACGAAAAACAAAAACAAGCAGAGCTCAATTTGCCAGAGTCACACCTTTGAAGTCGAGCTAGAACAGCTTCAACTTAATCGAGTCTGAATTGACGTTAAGTGAGTTGGCGAATTTCTGTGGCGCGATGATCAAACTCTCAAGTAGCAGACACTCCCATTTGGAGCGACACCTGCGCAGAGTTTTGAAGCAGGCGTGGAGATGGAAATCGATCGGCAATTGATGAGTAGCTAAGTGTAGACCAATCGAGCTCGTCTGTTGCTTTGTGTTCATCGATGCGTTGGTGCAGGTGACGGGTTGTCAATACAATAATGACTAAGATCTGGCATGTAAAGTACGGGCACCAATTCAGCCAATATTCACGACCAAAAAAAATGGCGAAAGTTTTTGACAAAAGGAAGCAAAGCTAAGGATTGTGAGTCAACAATGCGTTGTTTACAAACTTCAATGTAGAGGGGATTCGGAGTTATGAGCGGTTTTAGAGGCGCGGTTTTAGATCAGTGTTTTTTTTTTTTTTTTTTAGATCTCTACGGAGAGTTTTGAGTTGTTAATTTTATAGGGAGGCTTTTGTGAACAGTTCATATAAGAAGAATCATTTATTTTGGGTGGGTTCGAGGTTAGCAGTGACTTTTTTGTCTTCGCTTCGGGCACCAAGGATCGAAATCGAACAGAGGTAATCACGCTTATTTGCATAGTCTGCCATTATGATAGCGTCGGACCGGCTATTCTCACGTGCTTGGACAGAGCTTAATATTTAGTGAATAAATATTATTAACATACATGTTATTTCATTTGATTTAGCTATACCTCTTTGATGCAATTTTACGAGTTCAATAATGTCCTTGCAGAATTCCCAATTATACTGCAAATCTGAGCGCATACATTTCGTGAACCTTGCCGAAAGTGCTACTTTTAAAGGCAGGGCTTTCGGGCAAGCAGTTTTTCCCATCTACGATTCAGAAACCAGCATCATCGACGCGTTGTCGTATTGAAAATTTGGAAAAGGTTATTTATTAACAGATCAATACTTTTTAATATCTTCACCTCCACCCAATCGCGATAAATAGTTTGATAAAGTTTGATAAAAGAATAGCTCACGAGGTTACAGGCGAGGTTGCAGGTTTTAGCCTCCGTAAGCCGAAAGCACTGAAACGAGTGCGCACTCTCAGTGGAAATACTTATGAAAATGATCACATTACCTGCTAAAAGGCAATTTTGCTATGAAACCGAAATAAGAATCAACTGCATAAAGGAAAGTTTAGTGTACGCTGTAAGATACTTTAAAATATATTTATTGTCGTCTAGTTGCTTCCATAAAATGAGTTACAGTTTTGATTGCACAACATCGAAACCATCGGCATTTTGCAAATATAAATTGTGTTTGTGTAGTACAAAACTACATACTATAACGATAGCGTTGAACCACCCGTCAATTGTGTGTAAATCCATTCGTCGTCGGATGTTGCACTAATGGATCTAATGGAATCTCAAAAAATACGACGGGGTACATTAGTGAAGCACGATTTTTTATTATTTCTAAAATAGTCACTATATATCAAGAAATATATATGGTGGGTACAATGCGAGGTATCAATAATATAAAACGTATTAATTGGTGTTAGCAGCCCCATTGAGCAATTTGAGAAATTGCTGTGAGAAAGCCATGAAAAAAGTCCTAACCCATTATTTCATGATTGGTTGCGAAAGTGCTAAGCCATTACTTTATTCTCGCAATGTACCCACCATCAGTAAGAGTAGTAGTAGTAGTAGTAGTAGTAGTAGTAGTAGTAGTAGTAGTAGTAGTAGTAGTAGTAGTAGTAGTAG
>QQSS02218382.1:0-10929 GCA_003687565.2 Craspedacusta sowerbii
GCCCTGCCGTAATCCGCACAATATCTCTAACTGCTCATTTGGCACGCACGTCCGACCGCTACGCTGCCGTAATCGCTGTCAAACCCGGATTAACCTCGAATAAGAAAGGCACTTGGCGATTTTGAGATCGAGTTACATGGACACGACATGATACGGATACTTCCTGGTTGGCAGGTACTAGCAAGTCATTTTTACAGGTCCTAACATGAATGGTATCGGGGGGGGGGGATCTGGGTTTCTTATCTAATTCACCAGGGCGGCCGCCCTGTTCCGGTCCAGGTTTACGAAGGAGGCGCTCATCGAGGCGCTAATAGTCTCATCGCCAACTAAATATTACCAATATACCAAGGCGTTAAACCCCACGATCGGAACCTCTAAATCACCCTTCGTTACCAGCAGAGGCACCATGGCCCGTTTATTAATTCCTGGTAACGATATTTCAATCAAAGCATACCCGATATAAGGAATTTGTTCGTTATTGCCCCATCTAACCTGCCAGGTCTCGTCATCGTCTAACAAATCAACACAAACAATCAACACGCACGCCATGAAAAATCCGTGATAGAAACGACTCGCTCATAAGAGAACATTGAGCACCCGTATCAAGAAGCACTTCAACTAACTTACTACCAGTGTTAGAATTACACTCAACAATAACCGTGCACTTCTTTCCAATTAATTTGACCACGTACCCGCGCTGTTTCCAGTTCAATGGACGTGAAGAACCCGAGCTCCCCTGGCAACGAAGCAACTTCACGGCAGTACACACAGGTTGGTGAGCCGTCCAACCTGATTTCTCGCATTTCTGACTGCAATAAACAGCACTATCACAGCAAGAACATGACTTTAATAAGTCACAACAAACACTTCGATCACAAAACGCACAATTTCGAAACAATTGGGACAAGCACCCTGCAGCATCCCCCTTGCCCCCGAGAGGACACTGCGGCTAGTTTAACGCTGACGTGTCAGCTTGCGCATGTGATTGACTTGTTTTGGAGAATGACTCATCAGTCTTATTGTTTCTAGGACATTGTCTCGCAAAGTGTCCGGCACGGGCGCATTTGAAACAATGCGCACATGAGGGCACCTTATTCATTACGCAAAAATGACATTTTCGATTTGTGAATGGTCGTCCAACTCGATTCCCAACCTTACTGGACCGTAACTCTTGCACCTCGGCTCTTAGTTCAGCTACTTGCTTACTTAGCTCTGTCACTACATCAACCGACGCCCCTTGGTCGACATGAAAAACCTGAGCTTGACGTGGGGCCCCACTTTAGATGAAAAATGTTCCCTTTTGGCCAATCTTTCTGTCTCTATGGACTCTGCCTTCGTGATAGAATGCAACGCCATTTGTTTTACTTTAGCGGCAACTGTACTTAGAGAGTAGTTCTCGCAGACTATATTCTTTATTTTAAAGTTTTATCTGGGCGTGTTGGGATGTATTACGTTTCTTAAAAGCATTTATTGAGAAATAAATTGTTGTTGTTGTTGTTGTTGTTGTTGTTGATAGCCCTAACAATCTGATAGTATGTTCTGGCTCAATAAGCCAGTTTCAACCGTTTTGAGACACACTCGCTGGATAAGAGACTTGCTATAAGAAACGTTGGCGAGCGGCTCTTCGGATGCTAAAATAAGTTCCTGTCGTAATGGGAGAGCTTTCACAACAAAATCCGAGGCTTTCTAGTTTGAACTCTGCGTTACCGTACTTAATTCTTGCAGTAGATCAGTTGCATTTTAACAGTATAATGTGACCTTAAAAAATCTATGAGGCGGCTGACAGTCATACCTGGCATTGTTTCTAATATCGTTCTTAGTCTATGACCGGGCGATATAGATTTCAAAACCCCGTTAACAATTTTTTTATCGGAATACCCTTGCAGCAGACCTTCCTCTATCTGACATTTCAAAGACACAAATCCTAAAGGGGGGGTCACACTGCGCGCGGCGAGCGCGCGCGCTCAATTATGTAGAATTAGAGCAGAGGCTGTCCTATGGAGAGGGTCACACTGCGCGCGTGAAAATCGCACCTCGCCGCGTCTCGCCGCGAGCGATTAGAACATGTTCTATTTTTTTTAAATTGGCCGCGCGGCCAATTATGACAGCAACCAAGCGCCGCTAAAATTTTAGCACATGTGACCAAGACAAGAATTTTTCTTCTGAATAATTTGGCGGAAGTTTTGGTCCATAGCCGAAAACGAAAAAATAAACAAGACTCAACCAAACTATGAGGCATAACGAAGTCGTTTCTTGTAGAAATATCGTTCCTGCGTCCTTGTGATTATACTTAACGTTATTAAGGTCCCGAGAGTAAGACACTTTTTATCATGAGGAAGCTATTAAACGATTAAATTCAACTCGAAACGAATAAATGGGGACACACACCACCAACCCAAAGAGCTTTTAAGGCACAGCAAGAAAGGCTGGATGACGAAGCTTTTTGCCACTATTAATGCCTCTACAATGTGACGCTTTCATCGTACAGAAGTCGGGAAAGTCGAGAGCGAGAGAGGGAGAGAGAGAGAGAGAGAGAGAGAGAGAGAGAGAGAGACAGAGAGACAGACAGACAGACAGACAGAGAGACAGACAGAGAGGCAGAGAGAGAGAGACAGGCAGACAGAGAGACAGACAGAGAGGGAGAGAGGGAGAGAGACAGACAGACAGAGAGACAGACAGAGAGGCAAAGAGAGAGAGAGAGACAGACAGAGAGACAGACAGAGAGAGAGAGAGAGAGAGAGAGAGCATGAACCTGAAGCTTCATGTTCTTCAGCTGAAGGTGTAGCTTGAGTTGAGCAAGGGCTAGCAGAAGAAATGCCACCTCCCTACCATCGGCCGTTCGCGAGCGGTGCTCGAAGCTAATGAGACACGCGATTTTTTCGCGCGCAGTGTGACCCCACTCGCGGAGCTCGCTCGCGATAATTGGGCGCGCGCGCTCGCCGCGCGCAGTGTGACTCCCACTTAAACCTCCCACTTAAAACTCCCACTTAAACTAAAACCTCCTTTACCCTCGCCTATTTGTCCAGTCAAGCGAAAATCTTTCCTAGAAACACTCAGGGGGTCAGAGCCAAATTCAGGCAGAACAGGATGACGTAATCTCTTACCACCGGCTTCCGCTGATTGGAGCGAAGCCGAGTCCTCTTGCTTCTCTTGAGCAACTGGTTCCAGGTACCGCAGCACTTTCTTTAATCGTTTCCTGGCATCGTCTTCCTCCACCTCTATTTGTTCCTCCATGTGTGACCGGATCAATTTAATAGGCTGACATAGGCTTTGTCGTCAATGCCGCCGGATTGCTCGTATTGTTCCTGCCGACGTTTGCATAACCGATTACGTCGGTGTCGCCTGTTTCACGGTGGCGTTACCCTTACTTCTGACCACCAACAAAGACAATAATATGTAATTGCCACAGGCAGGAATAGGTTTGAACATGCGGCTGTATATAATCGTAACCTTATACTTCGAAGAAGAGAGAGCATATAGAAACGGAAGAATTTTGTAGAGACATCGTCTAACATGTTGAAAAATGTTTAATATGTTATATTCGTCTGGCCGAGGAAAAATAAAAATGTCACGGAAAAGCTCATGAATAATCAATTAGGATGCAAGGTAATGAGAACGTCACGATGACGTTTTAGTCTGAAGGTGCGTTCGGTAATATGCGAAGCGAAGGTAAGTCACGTGACCTGGCTAGCGGCTCTTGCGACATAAACTCGCTGGTCGCACGTGTGTCGTTTGTTAGAGATTATTGTTTGGAATGTAAATGGAGACGACGTCTGCACGACCATTTACGTAGGTCCGTGTTTGGAATGCGAGTGTAGACGTCTGTAAGTGAGACTTCTCGAGCCTGATTGATTTCGAGCTTTTGAGCTTTTGTACGGTGGCACGCTTAGGCCTTGATGGATGTTCATAGTGAGACCTCTTAGCTGGCCTTGTACAATGGTATTAGCTTCTGCCTCAACAAGGTCAAGTATCTTGAGTCTTTCCGTAGATTTATTGAAACCTTCGGCCGCCAGTCTTACGTTGAATAGTCCAAGTTTTCTTTTCTCGCTCGAGCAAACCTGTTTCCTTGACAGAATATCTCCTAAGGAGATGTCCTAACGCGATTTGCTGTCAGGTCTCAAAGTAATAGTTTTGAATCGTTATTTTGAAGTTGCTCCTTGATTATGCAATTGTTTTGATTTAGGTATTCACTTTGACACTTGGTGGGCTTATTCTGATCTCATAAGTTATTGCGTTCTTCCTTACCTGTTTTCCTGTATTGGGTGACTTATTTACTAATACTTACTTATTACGTATTAAGTGTTACTTATGTACTATTTATTTACTTTACTAACATTCACAATCCTGCTGTGCTCTTTTTAGAAAACTCTAGATGATGGATCCATTTAGATCTTTGTTTTTGGGTGCTATTTATTCTGTCATAAATTCTGCAAATTTGGTAGCTCTGAACTTTTTTAATTTCATGCTGTCTTAAAATGCCTGAAATCAGAAAGTTTTAGAGATACAATATACTAGAATATTCTTTTTTGTTATTGTTTGTGTTAAGGGCATTATGAAATAATTAGCAGGCAGTCCAGGGGTTGTGTCGTCCAAAAATCATACTGTTTCTAAATAGCCAAGTTTTGGCACTGGTGCCCATGTTCCATTTTTTCATTTTTAGTCTCTTTATTATTTTTCTCAATTTGCGCTAAGCAGCTGTTTGATTGCCCTATTAATGTCATACCAATGAGGTTAGGAGGTTAGTAACTGTATTGGAGAATAGTGTTTGCTTTTTAAAAAATACTGGTATCTAAAATAGGCTATTCATGCCGAAATTGTGAAGTCTATGAAATCCATGGGAAAGATTATGGGTAACTTTTCCATATTTGCAGCTAGAGACTCATTAATAGAAGATGTGGACTCGACTGTGTGTGAAAAAACCTCTGGTTGGTGCTCAAAGTAAGTTTTAGCTTACCTTTATACAGTTGCCTCTGTGTGTGTGTGTGAGTGTGTTGGTGTGTGTGTATGCGTGTGTTGCATGCTTGTGTGTATATAATTTAGAGCTGATAAGTTATGAAGCATTGTGGATTTTAAAGAAGTATCCATCACCACATGGTCCACAAGGCTTGTGCAAAGTGATTTCATGTAGATGTTTTTTTTTTTCAGAGTACTTTTCTATCCATGGTGGTAGCCTTGCTCAAGTAGCATCCACAACCAAAGCCAGCTTGGATCGAGAGTTGCCACTAATGCCACCATGTGATTTTAAGCCTGAAAAGTTTACTGTAAGTCATATGACTAGTTTCAAATGGCTAGCCATGACTAATGTATTATTGTATATTAAAAATGTCTTATGCATTTGAGATATTAAACCTCCATGTTGCCCTACTAGCATGTTATCGTGATATATCAATTAAATTAAATATAAATTAAATATAAATTAAATATAAATTGAATTATATATAAATTTTTCAGGTCAATTCTCCTGTATGATTTTTCTCTTTGTTTTGGAAACTGCTTGCAAATTGCTTTCAATTACAAATATTTGATATATGCCATAACCACAGTTAAATATTGCATATATATGTATAATATAAATGCAATATTAAATCATATAATGTATGATGTAAGGTAATATAATATATGGTATAATATAATATTAAATTATATTATATTATATAATTTATGTATTGTTAATATTTGCAGGCTCTACACGCTTTATGTTTGTCCCCTCTAGCAACTGTCTAGCTTTCTCCCCTCTAGATTGGCGTGGGCTTCCACGTGCTTAGTGCAATGTTGGACGTAGCCTGATTCTTCACATACAGAATGCATAGCATCGTCGGCTGTCTTCTAATTTTAGCGGTACTTAACTTGCAGTGTAGGCTGGCCAGTCGGTCATCTTTCGTTGGCGTGTAGTTGTTCAATGTTATTGCGGCGTGGGTGCCAGTCCCGATATAATCTTCTGATGTCTGGCATTTATGCAGCTATAGCCAAGGTGTTACCCCGCTTTTAGCTCAGTCACACATCCACCTATTTAGGGCGCATTTATTGGATGTTTGCTATCAACAATTTAATTGCACAACTGGTTAGGTTTCTGGTTATTTTAAGAAAGTGTCTATAAGTTTAGCGCATGCTTAGTAGCCTCCACAAAATCGTCCAAGATCTTCCGAGGCGTAGATAGATAACTATCCAAATATGTGAATCTAAGAAAAATATCAAGATGACGGCATGTTTGCACTCATGCGACATGAAGATGTGTATAAAGACTTGGGCACCTGGAAAGGTTTCCAAAAGCGGAAGCGTCCAGCCAATAAATAAAAAAGTTCATGGTTCCATCTGCTTAAATCTTATATAACGGAATTAATGGTGTCCTGTAGCTAGATAGTTAACGCTTGTGATATTTTATTATAGTTTTACAGTAGTGGTGGTGGTAATATCAAAAATCGGAAGAGGAAAGAGCAAGAAAACCTAGGTACTTTCCTCTACGCATCTAAGCTCACCACCACATCGTTCCTAGCCTCCCGATGGTGGCGTCCCGATCTGATTAGCTCCGGCTACGTGGATGTATCCATCTCACATAGATGCTCCAATGTTATATTAGAGTTTAGCTCTTTGCAAGCGTTCTTGTTACTGAATAATCTTATAGTTTATTTTCTAAGTATTGTAACTAAGTATTTTCTATATATTGCAACTTGGACAGGGCATTTATTTGAGAAAATATACTCTATCTCTCTGTCTCTCCAAAGCTGCGCTAGCAATTATAATTATAATGCATTTTAATTTATCATTGTTTAATATATTCTAATTTATATGGCGCTTGTATGATTGTATAATACCAATCAATACATTATAATATAGTAATATTTTATAATATACATTAAATATGATATATCATGCAATGTATGTTATGTATATAATATATCATATGATAAAATATTATGGAATATAATATATAATATAATATAATATAGTATAACATGACATTATATAATATAATATGATGTAATATGATATAATATTATATTAAATAATATGATATTATATTATGCAAGTATAATAGATAATGTGATATAATATAATGCACTGAATTTACATATAATATCTTTTACCATAAATTTAAATATAATATAATATAGGGTAATGTTTTGTGATATAATATGGTGTAATACAATTTAGCGTGACGTTATAAAATATTAAGTGATAGTAGATAATGTAATAAAATGTGAAAATGTAATATGATGTTATGTAAAATATGATTGTGTATAAATATAAGACTGTGTATAAATAAATATAAATTATGATGCTATGTAAAATAAAATGTAATATGATGTTATGCAATTTAGTATATTTCGATATTATGTTTTTGTAATGTTTGATATGAAATAATTAATTATATAGTGCAACGTACTGAAATCTAGCGTAAGGTAATGTGATATTATAGAATCTGACACTCACTGTGGAACTCTCACGTTTGCAACGATGGTAATCGCTAGCACACTGACTCGAAGCGTCATGCGCGTAATTTTTCGCTTTTTTGTTTAAATGATAATTAGCAAGCATAGTGGGCGTCTCTCGGTAAGAGAGTGGTCAACTTATGAAGGGGTCGCCAATGTTATCGAATGGCGAAGATTTTTTTCAATCTGGACACGGCCCACATGATAAATTTAGGGAACCGACTACGAAACAGCATTGAAGTTGCGGCAGACGTATTTGACACCCGGTCTGCTAACGTATTACAGGAAGCCGCTGTATATTCATCAGGTGCGTAGTTGCTTGCGCTCTTCCCTAACAGGTTCTCCGATATCATGTTTTTATCTGCAGTTAGTGCGTATGCAAGACACTATAGCAACGTAATTTCCGAAAGCCCTGTTTGTTTTGCATAGCCATAGAAGTAGGAGAAGTTTTTATGTTTTATTTCTTTGTTACGTTTTTGTCAGCCATTTAGAGTTGTAAGTTTATATATGGGACAACTGTGAATTCCGCTGTGATTCCTTGTTTGTTCTTAAGGTGTCGCCCATCACCATACGAATTTTCTTTACTTGGCCAATTTCAAAATTAACAAACAAACTTTGAATTTTCTTATGTTTTCATATTTTAACGCTTTTGCGCTGGAACGCGAGGATGCCACTAAGAAGTGTTTGTTTTCAAGGAAAGCGATATGAAACAAGTGCTTTCATATAGATTTATATGTTTTAGTATGCTCACTTGCGCCTTTCCCACAGGGTCACAAGCAGTGGCTGTTCGACACAGACGGCAAGCGCTATTTGGACATGTTTGCTGGTATTGTCACTGTTGGCGTCGGGCACTGTCATCCGTTAGTAATTATTCTTACATATCTTTTGCACTGCCTGTAGTTGTGCACTGGCGTCATTCATGCAAAATATTTTTATATGGTTAGATGACTTCATGATAGAGATCATGTCCTGGTGTTTTATAGCTCTTTAACGCCCTTATTTCAGTTAAGGTTGTTGGAAAATTGTAGCATGTTCAGCTATGAATGCTTTGTAGAAAGATCGAGGCGGCTGCTTTCAAGCAAATGAACGCCCTTATTTCAGTTAAACTTTTTGGAAAATGGTAGCATGTTCAGCTTGGAATGCTTTGTAGAAAAATCGAGGCCGCTGCTTTCAAGCAAATGAAGAAGCTATGGCACACGACAAATATCTACATGCATCCCTCTCTTCAAGAGTTCGCAGAAAAGCTGGCCTCTAAAATGCCTGGCAACTTGAAGGTTAGTCTAGAGCTCGTACGCGTCGGAATAAATGATCCAGAGTCAATAGTTGAGAGTTCGGTCTGTTGTTTTTTTAGCCTCCATGAAGAAGTTCTATACTTTCAAAACAATTTCGTTGCTGCTTTATTTACTTCTGTGGTTTTTTTTTTGGAATTTTGAGATGTTGCTGGCTCAGGCTGACTTCTGCTTGTTTTCTCATGAGGATACAGAATTATGTCCGTGCTGCCATTCCTTCAAGACTGACTTATTTTTCCTTGGCAGGTGTGCTACTTCGTCAACAGTGGCTCCGAAGCAAATGATTTTGCCATGATGCTTATGCGTCTGTACACGAAGAGCTGGGATATCGTATGTCACAGGTATTGATTTAACTTGGTCGCGCATAGTCTTACCAGCCGTGTTGTGTTATTAATTAAGTTATTAATTTAGCTTGGACACGCATAATCTTGCCTGTCAAGTTGTGTTATTAACTTAGCGTGGACACGCATAGTCTTGCCAGCCATGTTGTGTTATTAATTATGTTATTAATTTAGCTTGAACGCGCATAATCTTGCCACCCATGTGTCATTCGTCATGATATTAGCTTGGACACGCATGATGTTGCGAGCTATGTTGGGCTATTAGTTATGTTATTAAGTTAGCTCGGGCACGCATAATCCTGCACTGTATGTCTTACAAGTTAACCCATGTGTATTCTGTGTACATTGTACGACATTTAGGACCTGTGCAAGAGAATGTTTTCTTTGCAAGCTTGTAACTTATGACAGATGATTCGTTTTTGTGGACGTATGCGAGTACTCTGTGAGAGAATTTATTAGCGTGTAGGAACGTATTATGCCTGGTTTCTACGACTTGTTTGTTTGTGGGTTTATGAATGTTTTGTTGCCGCCTTGTGCTTAGGTCATCTTTAAAGCATATCTTACATTTCGTTTCATATGTGCATCTGCGCGTGCATTCTCATGTAGGAATTCCTACCATGGTGCTGGACCTTACACGCTTGGTTTGCTGTCTCATGGCAACTGGAAATACAACACTCCCCTTAGTTTTGGAGTTCATCCGGTATGTTTTTATTGCTTTTGCCTGAATCTTTGAATTTTTTTGAGTTGAATTGGAAGGTTTGCTGGTCGTTCTTGCGCCTTGATGTCGCTATGTTCGTGAGCAATAAATGCTAATACATGATATGCTGATAGAAAGTAACTTCACTCATAAACAAAATATGCCATAACTCTATAATAGTTTACCTGAGCATATTATCCGTGGCTATGACCCTAGGAAAGTTCCATCTAGTTTGTTTGTGAATTACTATGTTGCCAGTAGCTATTTTCCAAATGTCAATTTTCACAAGCTATGGAGTCTTTATGATTCTACCTCGCGATTCCCCCCCCCCCCCCTGTCAAGTTTGCTTATTGTTAAATGGCCTGGAAGGTCTGTGACATTAGCAACTGATTAGTTTCTAATTTGATGGACGGGAAGGTTCTTGATATGTTTTTTTGACTACTGTTTTTAGTTTATGGGTATGTAACATCATCACATGCGCTCTTCGTCGATGGCCGTGACTGCGCGCGATACTTTTCTAACTGAGATCCGGATAAAGCTGATTTAAAGTTTTTTTTGGCTTAAGTTTTTAGCTTATGGACCGCGTGTATGGCACTTCAACTTATTTTGTCATTTACATAGACTGCTAATCCTGACCCATACAAAGGAGCAGTTGGTGGTAAGAACTGTCGCGATTCCCCTTCGCAGGTATCAGTTTTATTTTTTGCGATACTCTAGTTGCACCCTCGTATTTGTATCATGTGCAGACCTGTTGATTGTTCCCTGATAAAAAATGTTTACTTAGTACATCCTAGGATTATGGATAATCTTTCTCAAAGCGCTCAAGTGATGGCTTGTGCTCTGTCCTTATCAGGGATTATTCTACATCGCATCTTTCCTAGTGTTTGTGAAAGTTTTTTTTTGGATCTTTATGTATTTAAACCCAGGCGGTTCTTCGTAGCTCTAATCTAAATCTCTGCTGACGTTTCTTTTCAGTCAACCCGGCCGTGCTCTTGCGCTCCCGGTACGAATCTGTCTATTCTGAAGTCGTCTCAAGCTAAATTGAACTCTGAACGATATGCATGAGTTTCATTTTTATCTCTTTCTGTCTTCATTTCTATCTATCTATCTATCTATCTATCTATCTATCTATCTATCTATCTATCTATCTATCTGTCTATCTATCTATCTAT
>QQSS02218393.1:0-22849 GCA_003687565.2 Craspedacusta sowerbii
ATCATCATCATCATCATCATCATCATCATCATCATCATCATCATCATCATCATCATCATCATCATCATCATCATGCCTTTAGTCCAGATCAGAGTAAATTCGGCATGGTTTCTCGAGAAAGCCATTGGCTTTTTCCTCAAGCACCATAGGACAGCGTGAGTAGCACTGAAACGGGTGTGGCTATTATAACGGAAATTGCTGTACATCCATCCACCCAAACGGGTTTGTCCTGCCAAATTAGAGATTTTATTGTTGCCATTGGGTTTTGGTAGTGACTCAGTGAAGGAGAAACTTCTTTAACTCATGTTGAGCGCGATTGGGGTGCTGCATTCTTTGGCAGCAGTGCAATTTATCCTGTTCTAAAGAATATTGGACACAAGAACATTTCCAACAAAAGATATGTTGTTGTTGTTGTTGTTGTTGTTGTTGTTAACTTTCAACCGTAAGCCTTGGTTTAGAAAGCGCCAATACTACCATGTAGGTAAGGGTATGCACATGCGCAGCTAAATTGTTGCTTAAGCAGGGCTGCCCAAACGCATACTCAGTATTACCAACATGGTCGGTGTGTATGAGCGAATGACTAAGATGAGAATAAACTTACACCGTGGAAGTGCTAAACTTAAGCGTAGCATAATTTTTGACACATTTAATGTCTTTAAAAAGTATGTTATAGGGACCGATGAAAGTTCTCAGAGTTTACATGAAGCTAAATGAGTATTTAAAACTTCGTGTCTGAGGATAACAACCCTTCCTTGCTGCACTTACTGCTTTATTATGCATTATTGCTAATGAACCTTCCCGGGATTTGAAACGCCCATGCTGTTCTTGAACTTGTTCTTTTATGATTGTTTGATCATGAACTAGAGTGGTTTAGCATGTTGGAAGGTGTTCTCTGAGCATGAAATTTAAATCAATGGTTGAGGCCGAAGCTGCCTGTTACGCGGCAGGTCTCGCATCATTCAACGAGCGGTATGTGTCATAACAAGCCCTTCCCGCCAGGACAAACCGTTCGGGACCAACAGACGTTCCTGACCGCAACCATATGGACAATCGGTTCGATCGGGGATCGAATGGGAGTTTCTTCCAAACAACGAATAGTCCATTTTCTGGAAGGCGTGTGGTCAGGGATTCAGGTGCTTTGCAGTAATTGAAAACTGTGGCTTTGACATGTTTCTCGTTTATTGATGGACACGCAATTAGCCTCGCACAAGACTCGTCATGTTTCGAGAAAGGATTTTACGCCACTGCTCTCTGAGTTCTGTGTCCTTGCACATGCAAACCCAACAGCTACATCTTATCTTAGCTATAAACTTTTAGTAAAGCATTTATTTGATTGCTGTTTGAAGCCATTGATTTGCTCTTTGTAAAACGCCTATCGGCTCTGTATGCTTTTAATTCTTTCGTATTTGAGCTTGTCTTGTATAGTTACACTTCACACTATTGGCTGCACAACGATCAACCTCTGGAGTTGCTATGTATTAGGTTATTGTAACTGGTAGGAAAATTGTGTAGTATGTTGTATGAATATAGTAGCATCATCCAAATTATCCAACAATTTTTTGGGGTGAATTTACACTCTGCCAAGGCTTAACTCGAATAATGATGGGATGTGAATTCTTCTGTACTTGTTTGGTGGCAAATTCTACTGTGCTTGTTATTTAAAATATTATCTTTTAGATCATAATGGCTGTGTTTCCAAATTACTTAGTGTTCCTGATTTTGATTGGAGCGTTGAAGATTTCTTTAGGATTCAATATTGACACTTCAATCTTCAATGAGTATACTATTCCTCAGCCTGGAAAATTCGGTTACAGTTTAGCTTTTCACGAGACCCTCTATGACGGGAAGAAGTATGTATGTTAATTCTGTTTTGATGGTTTGTTCAATGCATTTACAGATGAATCACTAATGGTTCTATTCTTTTGTTTGTCTCATGTTCTCCTCTGCAGGGCAGGGTCATTGTTTTTGACGTCCCTACAATCTTCTAATGGCTTGACAAGTTTTACACCGAAAGTAGCAATTGCCCAACTTAGTCCCCTTGTACCTTACATCAAGTTAATGTGTTTGGTATTGAATTTATTATATATATTTCTTATTATTTATTTTATATATTTATAATTTATTATATATAATTCTGTTATTCAAGCCATACTTTTAAATGGTTGTGTAATGATATTTATGCATGATGATCCGTAATGAATGTCTTAGAAAACAGAGAAAATGAAAATTGCGGGTTAAATAGTTCTTTTGAAAAGCTCTTATGAGGTAGTAGGGTCATGGAGAGTTCATTATGGCAATGAAAGTTATATCGAACAAATATATTGAAACATTTGCTATGCCAATAACAGATAACACATCAAATCAATATCTGCAACTCCATTGCACTGTATAGACCGGCAGCATGACTAAAATTTTACTTAAAGTAATCATGCATACATGCCTGTGTTAGATCTGTTTATAAGTTTTTATGTATTGGCTACGTGGAAAATGTAAGATTTTTTGGCAGCAGTATTAGGGTTTCAGTAGGCTGTATTTGCGTTTTCAGTGGTAACCAATATTTGTAAAATTATTATAATTCTATACAATGCAATACAATGAAGTAATTCTAAAGCGTGATGTGTCAGCTAAACCATGAAGATTTCTTTACTGAGCTACAAAGCATTGATTGTTAAAATTTTCTAAACAAGAAACCAAATAATAGTTGATATTTCTTTTAATGATGTTCTTAATGCAGCTGCTAAAGTGCCAGATAAATAAACTCTGCAGGAAACCCAGCTAATCGGGAATTCAAGTTAAGATACACGCCTTGGCTGACTAAACATAGATATAAATGTTTCATAAATATTTTACATGTAAAGATTCTGGTGTAAAAAAATAACTGCATAAATAGTGTGAAATGCTTTGCAACCAATGTTTAGCCCATTTGCATCTATACAAAAAAATTTAAAGACCAAATTTTGAAAAGAAATAACAGCAATCTTTGAAAAACTTGTGCTAGAATCAGGGAATAATCGATAGAATGTGGAAGGCAAAGTCAGCCTATGCCAGCCTGCAGAAAGAAGGCAAAACTATATCTTTGCCTGAAGACATTCCTATACATTCTAACAGCAACTTTGCCGCAACTAGTGAAAATTAATATCTGAACAAAAGTATGGTTGTGGCAGGCACTTTACTTATCATCTACCTAGCCCTGTCACTGAAACTTTCTTCCTGTCCCTTATGACCCTGCTGTTGTGCTTGCAGTTATCTCTCAGTTAGACCCCATTAAAGCTGCTGGACCAAATAGTATTGGTAATAATAGGTAATAACAATAGTAAAAATAGTAAAAAACACCAACTAATTAAACATGAGCTTATTTCTCTATTGTCTGATTTGATAAATCTTTCTTTCAAAACAGGGACTTTCCTTATACTTCTGAGAGCTGCTTGTGTAGTACCCTTATCTATGAAGGGTTCACACCTAGACATGAGAAATTATTGACCTATTTCGCTATTATCTAATCTAGGTAAGATATTTGAGAAGGTATTTTATTCCCGGATTGATAACTTTATGAACGTCAATAACTGTGTCCATGAGCATCGATTTGGCTTCCAGAAAACTTTTTCCACCAACCATGCTATCATTAGTGTTACCAAGAAGGCAAGAACAGCTTTAGATGCTGATTAACTTGCTTGTGCTATCTTTGTTGACCTTCAAAAGACCTTTGTCACAGTCAGCCAAACCAACTTATTGGAAAAACTTAACTGTTATAGAGTCAGAGGTGTTCCAATGCATGGCTTAAATCCTATCTAACCAACAGTAAAAAGCAATTTGTATCAATCCTAGGCCATTCTCCCAAGCCAGTTAGCATTAAGTAAGGTGTATCCAAAGGCTCCGTCCTTTCCTTGGACCCTTATGTATTTATTCCTGTTACATAAATCATTATGCTGATGATACAAACCGACTCTGCATTTGCATCTTCAGTCAAAGCCCTCTATAAGGATATGAACGAAGACCTGAAAAACCTCTGTAAGTGGCTGCTAGCCAACCAAATATCTCTCAATACTGCAAATATCAAAAATGGTGATAAATAAGTGAATAATATGTGTATTTTTCATTTAGCTTGCTAGTTGGTGCGCCATCCTTCAAGTCTGTTTCAGGATCTGTTGAGGATGGAGCTATATTTAAATGTAACCCAGATTCATCATCTCCTTGTACTGTACTAAACACTAGGGGTCCAGGTAAGAAGTGCTTCCTGCATTATGCTCCTCAGGAGATAAAAGGGTTGTCTGTGTTATCGGTTTCGCTTCTGAGTGCCAAGCAGATTTCTTGTTCATTCTATTCAGTTAAGCAGTCTTGTTTAAACGGCAGCAAAATAGCAAGTGCTTTTTATGTATCATTTTAGAGGCTGTTGCTCCTGACTTTCAACGAAATGGCGAATGGATGGGTATGTCCCTGAAATCCGTTGCAGGTGAAGGTGTGTTAGCCTGTGCTCCAAGGTACATGAGAAAGACAACATTCAATTTGGAAGATAGCTTTTGGATGCAAGGCAGGTGTACTCTGCTAAATGAAGATTATACATTTTCAGTGAAGCTGGAGCCGTGCAGAGAATGTAAGTGTACATCTCATGTTGGATTATGTATTTCGTGCCTTCTGTAATTTTCCTGATGGTGTGGAATGTGGAAGTTTGTTCTATATGAATAGCTAATATTAGAATAATCGAAGAAATGGTTTTTTAGCACTTTTAAATTCTAAGAAGTAATTTCTGAGTAGACTGATGCTTCTTTGATATCGCATTTTCTTTAAAGATATTTTGTATTCGAAGCTGTCTTTTCCGCCCTGTCGGTGCTATAATTAGATTATTAATTATATTTTCTGATCTTAGCCAAGTTGTAATCGTAGATCGATCGAAAGTTATACTTATTTGTTTCGTTTAGTACCCACTGGAAATGCAAACTACGGGTATTGTCTGGCTGGATTGAGTGCTGACATGGCCTTTATCAACCAGGATTTGCATACTATTATTTCCATGCCTGGTGCTGTAAACTTGAGAGGTGTGTCTGCTTCCTATCGTAATTCATCCAGCATTTACTCAATGATCACAATGGCTTGATGATGGAAATTTGGTCACAGTGATTTTTAGTGTTAATTTTCAGAAGATGAGCTGTTTTGAGCAATTTTTTTTTCAACAAAAAAGTTTTGCATGTGTTTCGGTTTTATGTTGGAACTTATCACTAGAATGTTTATGGCTAGAAGGATCGGGGTATAGCTTAGGTCGTCATAGTTGCAAGTTCTCTTATAATTTAAAGTTGCATCTTTTGATATAAAGTTTCCCGCTCAGTGTTGAAAGGAACGCTCTCACTATGAGCGTCGCGAAGTACCTACTTCGGGTTTCTCATTGCAACTTGCGCACTTTTAGATCTTGAAAAATCTCTTTGTAGCAAAGTTTTTTCAAAATTAAATTTCAATAGGCGAGGTGGCAATCCAGAGGAAAGTGAGGCCAACATTTGTAGCGAAAACTCAATCAAGCGATGTTCTCATGACCAGCTCTATGATGGGTAAGTAAAATCTTGTATAAGTCTTTTTTTTTCCAAACTTCCGCAACATTTTCTGTTGAATTATGCTTGTATCAGCAGCATCCGATTTTCTTGCTGTTTGCTGATACTTTCAGTTTGTATGAAAGGATAAGTTCTTTTCTTTTTGAAAGATAAAATTTGATGTTTACTGTTTTAACTGTGCTGCATGGGTTTTTATGAAATCAAATATGTTATTATGCCGCCGTAGCCGAGTGGTTAGCGAGTGGAATTAGTACGCAGGACTTTCTAGGTTTGCGGAAATAAAGTAAAATAAAAGCCGTGATAGATTGATAACAAGCTTTTCGTAACTGCGTTCGTGCATATTAGTCAGTTTCGTAGCTGTTCATACTCTTAGTTGTCACTTATATGGTGTTTTAATCGTCCTGCCTTCTGAACGGCGGGGATTTTTGTTGTTCTTTTGCTAAGTAGCAAGCCCTTTCTCACGTGTGTATGTCGATAGCAGTGTATCTATACTCAATTCTCCAATCCTTCGCTCGTTAAGGTTATTCTGTCTCCTACGGCAATTTTACGGCTGGTCGTTTTGGCGGTAAGTGAGATTCCTGTGATAACCGTGCTAGCCACCTGTGATGGACTAGGATTGACATGGTTGATACGGCAGAATGTGCCGTCTTGTTTTGTGCAGCCTCAAGCTCCTTAAACTAATCCCATAAGGGTTGATGCTTGGTGCTTTTCGGTGACGTTCATGGTGGTTTACGGGCAGATTCGCTTTTCATGGTAGCCCATGTCAGGCGCTTCAAACTTGGACAATGTTTTCTGACGAGTTTTAGTCTTACTCAGATGGTAATGAAGCAAAATCACGTATGTGGTTGTAGCGAGTGAAAAGTGGAAGAGTATGTCTGATAAGCTTGATGATTGAAAGCACGTACGGTATATTCTGGCGGCTGCCGTTTGTGCTGTTTGGAGCCTTTTATTCTCACACGTCCATCATTTTAGTTACTAGTCTAATTATTAACATCCAGCTGAGAGGATTTCAAAATGTTAACGTGCCCGCCTCGGAAATTTGCTTAGATCAGCTAATATCCGATCAATGCTGAGTTTTAAAATATGGGCGCGATGATTTTCTTGTCGCTATCGTCTTGCTCTGAGACCTCAGGCTCCTAAACTGCTTACCTTGGAGATACTTTGTTCCTGAAAGAAACTTCTTGCAAACTTTTTTATGGTTATCATTTGGTTTTGCGGCACTCTATGGTATCCATTTAAATCTGTTCCGGCTTTGCTTGAGTTTTGTAGCAAGCTTCTTGCTCATGTGTGCACTTTTGATTTATTTAAAGATATATTTATATGCCGATAAACAAAAACATTTTAAGTCGTTTCGACTTCTTCATTATTAAATGGGTATTCTGAAATGACAATTTAGCTACATATGCTGTGACGTAGTTCATGCTCTTCACTTTAAGATTTTGCTGGTGGCGCACCAACCGCAAGCAAGCTTCTTGGAAGGGTGAGGTTTATCTAAAATGGATGTATATCAAGGAGAAAATTTCGACATGCTTGTATTTCGTATGCTTGTTTTGTTTATCTCTGGCATTCAGTACTTACTTGTGAGACAAAATATTCGTTTATTACAGGTATATCTTCTGAATCTCGTGGAGATAGTTGTGATAGTTGTTTAAATACGATATTTGTGTCTTAATAGAAGACGCAACATTTACTCGTTGTTAATTGCATTTACAGAAACAACATTTACTTGTTAATAACCCCTAGCATGACACAAGGTTATTGTAAATAGCTCATCCACAAGTGCCTGGGCAAAGAATACCCTTGGGCAAGTCGCAATATTGTGTTCGTATTGTTTTAAAATTCGGTCTTTTTACGAAATTTTTTAAAACGTATGTCAAGTTCAAACTACGGGTATTCAATATTGTATTAATTGAATGTTGGGTGATATGTATTAATCGAAGGCTGTTGGCTCCAAAATGAATGGAGTTTTATGGCTTGTATTTAGGTGATAATTCACTCCCTAACTACTGGCTTGCCGATTGCACAAACGATCGACAATCCTGATAAGCAGGTAAGGTTCTAATCTGTCTTTGGCAAACAGGCTGATGTTATGAAGACGTGAAATTTCCCTCCCGGAGACCATCATTCATCATTTGGACTCGATATTTCGCCGCGGATTTGATCGGAAAGAATAGTGAGGTCTCTTGGCAACATTTCACTAGTATTTTATTGACTGACTTGTATTTTACTCGGGACTTTAGGTTGGATCGTATTTCGGAGGTTCTGTTTGTGCTGTGGATTTAAATAACGATGGGTAAGTGAAATCTGCTCTTTGTGTATTGAATTGTCGTTACGGCACTGGGGGTGGTTTCCATTTCCCTTTGAGAAAGCACTGGGGTGGTTTCCATTTCCCTTTGAGAAAGCACTGGGGTGGTTTTCATTTTCCTTTGAGAAAGCACTCCGGGTGGTTTCCATTCCCCTTGGAGAAAGCACTGGGGGTGGTTTTCATTTCCCTTTGAGAAGGCTTGGGAGTATATGAATTATGAAATTGATGTTCGTGGGATTTTCGTGCTTTGCGTACTCAGGATGTAGTGGCTTCAAGTTCTGATCAGCTTGGCCCCGTCGTTACGGCACTGGGGGTGGTTTCCATTTCCCTTTGAGAAAGCACTGGGGTGGTTTTCATTTTCCTTTGAGAAAGCACTCCGGGTGGTTTCCATTCCCCTTGGAGAAAGCACTGGGGGTGGTTTTCATTTCCCTTTGAGAAGGCTTGGGAGTATATGAATTATGAAATTGATGTTCGTGGGATTTTCGTGCTTTGCGTACTCAGGATGTAATGGCTTCAAGTTCTGATCAGCTTGGCCCCGTGCTTATTAGGCTAATCTAAGACTATTTTAATGCTGTGACTATTTGCGAGCTTTCGTTCGTCGCATCCCTTACATACTGCAATTGAAGCTTTGTAAGGCGGAGTGAGATTTCAGGTAACTTAGGCACCCAAAATTCAATGTTAGCTCTTGGAATTACAGAGTCATGAACTTCGAAGCGTTAACAGGTGCGAAAAAAGCCGAAAAGGACGATGTTGTATGTAGATATTATTATTACTTGTAAGAGAAATAACAGTATTTTTCTGTGAACCGGAGTCATATCCTTTCCGTTACAGAGATTTAGAAATATAAAGGGGACATGGACATAAAGAAATATAAAAGATATGAAAAATAAAACTCTATATGAAATATAAAGTAACTAAATCATGTAGATCCGAAGGCCTGGTTCTCCAGCCTCAACCGGAAATATTTAAAATCAGCATGTCGTTAGGACTTTTAACTGGCTTGGTAACTGTTCCCTCGTGTAAAATTTTCACTTTGCATATGTTGGAATATGGGAATATAGGTAGGCAATCTAATTTTATCGTCAGTGTGATCGGCAACTTCCTTTATTTTTGCGGCGTAGTTGCTGGGAGTTGGCTTTTTTGAATAGTTGTCCAGGCTTATTAATTTTTGGCTGGACCTGGACTTAAGCTTAATGAATGTGAGAACTGTCTAATCGCCGTCTAACGGAAGCGATTTTATTGTTGTTGTTGTTGTTGTTGCTGTTGTTGTTGTTGTTGTTGTTTTGTTTGGCATGTGAACGTGCAGGCTCGACAGGGTGACGTTTGAGTTTCATAAAAAGGTTGAATTGATAAAATTATTGCCGTTGGCAGCATGTTGTGACCTTATTTCGTTTTGCTACGTGAAGGATGGCTGATCTCTTGGTGAGTGCCCCGTTTTACTCTGTGACGTACAACGAGGGTCGCGTGTACATCTACTTGAACAAGAAAGGAACGACGTTTGTATGGATGTTAATCAAATTTTGCGACCACAGATATACAAGTAGTTGTATATCTAGATGTGTGTATGTGTGTGTGTGTATTGGATTGGGTGCGTGTGTGCGTTGTTTCACTTAGTATTGCGGGTCACGGTTTAGAAATTTTACCTAAAAGAATCTTCCAAGCTGGGAGCGCAAACTTATGCTGTGTGTGGTGTGTGGACATCAATTTCCTGCTAAAAGATATTTCTTTAGCTCCATCGATTTGATACATATGTCATGCCGTGCTGTGTCCATGCGCAAGTTTGCGTCCATCATCTTGTTGTGGTCCCTATAATAAGTAGCACTAGGGTTCTGACTGGCCGAGGTTGTTTCAATGCTACATTGAATATGATTTTCCATACATCACCTCTTAAGCATGTATTGTAGCAGCTTCCAAGCTTGCGTACTATTGTGATCCTTTGAAGGGTGGTCTTGATAAACTGTCGCCTTACCTTGATGGAGATGCTGAGCCGGGCGCCAAATTTGGATCTACCATCGTAAGCGTTGGTGACCTCAACCAAGATGGTTACGGAGGTTGGTATGCCAGTGTTTCTGTGGACTGCTTAAGTCGTGATGCAGCAGGTCTTATAAAATTGCAAACATATGGATGCAGCTTCCATCGGATTGAGTTCTTGATCAATTTAAAATCGATTGTTTTTTTCTTATTGCTTGTCGTGTTCTGGTTTGATGAATAAATATTGATAAACTGTATAGCTGACTTGTAGCATTTAGTTGTAACTCTGAATTATAGGCGAGGAAATAATAGCATTCAGCTCAGCATATTATTGCTTTACCATTCGAAGCGCATGTTTTACAGCAGTAAATGAAAAGCTCTTCAAAAATAAATCAGACGCTTTTGTGAATGCTTGCTTAACAGATGTTGCGATTGGTGCACCGCTTGGTGGTGGGGATGGCAAAGGGGCTATATACATTTACAATGGTGGCCCCGACGGCTTCAGGAATAACTTCAAGTATTCTCAGGTAAGACTGGGCAGCTACGGTTTCGCTCTTTGTTTAGGAGTCGAATGATCATATATGACTGGGTTCTCCGAGGTCAAGACTACGTCAGCGATTGACACTGAATATTTATGAATATTTGCATGATAGTTTGTTATTTGACGGAAGTGTTTCAAGCAACTAAAACATACAGAGTCACTTGGTTTCTACTCTCAATCTCTATCAGTCGGTCTATCACTATTATCAAATCGATAATATCATCACAGTTCATGGTAGGATTAGTAGTCACTCACTGACTAGAGTGTAGTTTATTGTTATAGAATATTACTGTAGTTCACTCTCTGCATGAACAAAAGTTTGATATCAATTTTGAAGATTTGCTAATTGTTGTCTGATTGAGACTGTTAAACAGGTCGGTCTATCTCTATCAATATCACGGCATTTCACATTAAAATAACCAATCACTCACTGACCAATGGAAAGGTAGGATTGTACTCTCAGCCTGGCTGTGATCACTAATCAATCATGCCAATTGGTCTCATCCCCCAAAAGTTACAAAATACAACCAATTGCTGTCAGCTGACACACAGTAGTTGCCAAAACATCATCATCGATTTCATCACGATGTGAACACCGCCGCTGAACAGCTGATAATTTACCTGTCCCATCTTTGCTGAACTCAAATCCATTGCATGGATGTGACCTTCCTCTGAACTTCATTAATATGGGAATTACGTAGGATACGTAACATTGGCATACTCAAGTGTTGCCGTTTTTTCTCGTTCGTTGAGCGTCGGTCGTTGATAATGAGGGCGTAAAAGAAAGCCAGAAGATGAGAGGATGCCATTGCTCGTTCATAAAGGCCTTTGAACTTCTTCCTTACAGTATTGTCATAGCAATAGTCCGAGAGTTTCCTTCCCATATTATTCCGCACTTTAACGTCTGCTAGGTTGCACTTGACAATCTGTGCTGTGAGTAGTGCAACAGCAATCTGTGTTAGATCGGTGTTAGAAAGGTAAGCAGGTCTTCTTCAGCTGATCTCATTAATACAAGGTTGGAAACCTTCTGATGAACTGAAGAATCAATCCCACGGTTATCCTCTCGAAGCCATGGCTTACCTGGAGCATTTTCATAAGATTTAATAAAAGCTTGGTTTGTATCCATCATACATAACAGCTTTAACTGCCCCAGGCCGATGGTTAAGCCCGTAGTAAATTGAGCCTTGGTACAGGCAGATGAATTGAAAAGTTAAGACATTGCTAACTTCCTGTGCTAGATATTCTGTGAAGTAACGTGTAATGTTGTAAACATCCTTCATTTCATTATTGTGCCTGGGTAGTTAGTTAAACCTAAAGCGTGGTCTTTAAACTGCTTGTATAACAACTGTATTGCTTTTTTAACACTTTTTCCTGGCTAGAATGTTGGCGATCTAAAAAAAATTAAATTAAAAAAAAAGCTTTTATTTACAATTTAAATAAAAAACCAGCAATCAAAATTTAAAAAGTGAATCTGATTTTTTAATTTCTTTTATTTCAATCATGATTTCCTTCCAGCCCTGATGCTACATATGAACATGTAGAGCTACTTCTGAAAACAGCGTACCGCTACGCATTGTCGCTTTGTTTGTAGTTTTCATGTTGTTTGCATCTCTTATTACAGTATGATTGTTTCAAGTAGTTCTTAGTGAAGGGATACAATTTCTTTTCATAAATGAGGGCCGATCAATATTGTAGGGTATTTTTGTTTTCTCATTTCGAAATATAAAGGTCGAATCGCCGCTAATGGCTATTGCAGTATTTGACTTTTGGTGATCATATTAGAGCTTGGGATGGCACGTTTTATATCATTGTAATGCTTCTGAATGCATTCGGTACCGGCGCTGACCTCACATGAAGGACTCTTATTGTCAAGATTTCTTATTGTTGCTTTAATGGCTTCGTGATCCGATAATTTTTATGGTTGTGCTGTAATATGGCTCAAAATTGTGGTTTGAATCACTATGCTCGATGTTTCTTCCGCAGCGTATAAAGGGTTCTCGTTTCGGAGTGGAGACCTTCGGCAGTGCTATAACGGGTGGCATGGACATGGATGGAAATTCGTACAAGGGTGAGGTTGCGAGTCCTGCATAGTTTGTTTCTGTTCTTCGTATCTGGTTTTGAAAGACGTTTGTGCTTTTGCGTTTATCCATTTAAGCCGTATTGAGATTTGGAGTATTTTGCAGGTGGTATTATAGATATGCGTATGGGAGTGTATTGTGAAGGCGACAAACCTTACCTGCACCATCTTCATGTTGATTTAGCTTAGGTGAAAATCTTTATGGGAATTTGATTTGGCATTAGCCTGCGTGATAATGTTGGTAACGTTACATTGTACTATGCAATTATGTGCGTGTTTATAAAATATATAGTGAGCCTGGCTAAATCGCAAGTTGAAAAATGGCCACAAACAGGCGATGTCCGTTTTTAACTCTGTTAAATTTGTCATGTACTGGTGCATATGAGCCAGGCTGTGTTGACGATGGTGCTGTTAGCCACAAAATCATTGCGGTCAAACTTTCTTTCTTTTCGATTTGTGTCGCAGCTATTGTTCGAGTCCATGTCCTTTTCGAAAGCTCGTATAGTTTTGAGCAGTGGAGCGCTTAATGGAAGACTCATTCATTTTCTGAAGTGCTTCTGTATGTCTTTAAGTGGGAAAGCTCGAGATGGGTTTAAGCAAACATCAGTGATCCTCGCAGCTTTAATCCTACTGAGGGAACGTGCCGCCGTCTATTTGCATAAGTAGGCATTTGTTTGATGCTGCACTTAATACTCATTTTTTTTCTCTCCAAGCTGTGCTTCGAGTCATTCCATGACTCAGAGTTGTGTTCGGAGAGGTTTTGTGCAAACTAAGCAGGGGCTTTCTCCTTGCCTTTCACGAATTGATGGCGTGTTATTGGAATTTAAGGAAATTATAGCGTCATGTATTTTTATGTTTTTCTGACATTCATGTGGCTGGCTTACAGTTTTTAGGTGGTTATCTGGCTAACTCGGTTGACGTGTAATTTTCTGGCTAACTGGGTTAAAGTTTGGTTTTCTGGCTAACTGGGTTGAAGTGTGGCTTTTATCGCTAACTGGTTTGAAGGGTTGTTTTCTGGCTAACTAGGTTGAAGTGGGGTTTTCTGGCTAACTTGGTTGAAGTGTGCTTTTCTTGCCAACTGGGTTGAAGTTTGGTTTTCTGGCTAACTGGGTCGAAGTGTGGCTTTTCTGGCTAACTGGTTTGAAGGGTTGTTTTCTGGCTAACTAGTTTGAAGTGTGGTTTTCGGGCTAATTCAGTTGTTTACTGAAGCTTTGTTACGAACATGTTGGTCAGTGATGTTAGTTAGCATTTTTATGGCCCATCAGTAGGCAACAGTGAGCACTGTTTGTTCTAGTTGTGCGCTAAGTTCTAACGGGAATGAGTTTGGCTTTAATCCTGGGCTTGCACCTTGCATTTAATGTTTTTCTTTGCACCGTGGACAAAATGTAGGAGTGTCACGCGATTTCAACGTTTCGATAGGTCGCGAACCGCAGAGTCTCTGTTAGTCTTGTTCACCCGCAGATGGAGAGGTTTAGGAGCAGGATTAGAAGTCGGGAGAAGCTGGGTCCGAGTCCAACTGCGGTCGATTTAAGAACCGGTCCTTCGGGAGGGGCATCCGATCTAGATAGGACACTCGTCAAAGTTAGACCTTCCGAGTCTCCGTCCAACCTGGCGAAGCGCGGAATGTGATTAGTAAATATGGTTGTTCGTTGATGTATGGAAGAGCATCCGAGCAAACAGAGCCAAGCGGCGAAATGAAACGTCTCGGCGAAAAATGAGGCATCATCCAATCCCCGCTAGCGCTGAATGCTAACGTAAAACGTGCAACAATTGTATTGCATTCTTGTTGCATCTTCATGCCTTGGTTTGTTTTATAGATATTGCTGTTGGAAGCTACGGTAGCAATAAAGCGCATCTGTTCAAGTAAAGATGATTTTTTCTATTGCTGATTTTATTATATTGTTTTCCCCTTTACGCGTGGATTGCTGTTAGCTTGCGTTTTTAAATGTCTATTAGATAAAATGTCATGCCAAATACTGATTTGCCTGTCTTGGAGTCCATGTCTTGATTCGATGTCGAGAAGCCAGCCGCTTGGAGCTATGTCTCATTCTTTTTTGTTATTTCATAAGGACCCGATCCATCCTCACACTAATGGGTTCCCTCTCAACGAACACGTCCCAAGTTCCTGCAGACGCCGCGAAGGCGAACTGTGTATTTGATAAGACCCAGCACAACTGGTAAGATCTTCTCTTTAGTTCACAGTTGTTGTTGTGTTTTCCTGTTTTTGTTAAATAGGTGAGTTGAGCGTGCTTAAATGAATGGGGAGGATGACTTTGGAGTGTTCCCCGTAAGAATCTACTTTGAAAGTTTCTCAAAAGATTTCAGGCGTTTTCTATGAGTGCTAGTGAAACAGTAAGGGCTGTAGCATGTTCTAGAGGAACTGGTCATTTGGTGTGTTCGAAGTGCCATTACAACAAATTTAATACAGCGAATCATGCCTATCGAATTAATTTGCTTGGGCAATGGTTATGCCAAACTCCTGACCATGACAATGGCGAAGGAAGCATGAGGTGTCTCCCGCAGTCCATGTCGTTGCAAGGGTTTTATTTGATATCCATGACCCTCCGTCGTCTGCAGCCACCACTATAAATCGCAGTCAAATATTACGATTGATGTTTCAATGTTTTATGAAGCGAAGGAAGCTTTTTAAATACCGACCTCTGCATCAGCGTTAGTTTTTCTTCGCAAGGATATATCCAGAGTTGCTTACCGCTGGGGTTTAAAGAGGATTGAGTTTTATTGCAATTTAAGCAAATTATGTATCCTTAAACTTAGGTTGTGCCAAATTTCTAGTGCACTTACGGCTCGCATGCCATCGTGTTTTTTTTTTGCCACTATGAGAAAATTTTTTTGTGCGATTTGCTTAAGTGGAAGTCTTGCATTGATGTCTACGCGTCGAGGTAGTTTTAGATTTTATGCTCGTTTCTGCTTGCAGCATTTCATTAGACTTGAAGCTGGAGTTTAACGTGAGTGACCCAGAAATCACTGAAATAGGTAAGTAGCGAAGGTTTCACTAAAGCTTCGCGGTTTTGAATGGTTCCTATACGCTCGTCGCTCTTAAGCCCGAAAGGTAGTAGGTGATATTTATAGTAGTAGTATAGTATATTTACGGTAGGTGATTATTATACGGTCAGTCGGTTGGTCAGTGGCTCGGTAGGTTGGTCGGTCAGTCAGTTAGTAAGTCAGTCAGTCAGTCAGTCAGTCAGTCAGTCAGTCAGTCAGTCAGTCAGTCAGTCAGTCAGTTAGTCAGTCAGTCAGTCAGTCAGTCAGTCAGTCGGTCAGCCAGTCATTTGAGTAGCAGATAGACAGTACGGACGGACAGGCAGACAGTCAAAAGATGAAACAACAGGCTAAAAGAGCGGCGGACGTGTAGCTTTCGCATTGGACGACCATGCCGGGGCTGACCTGTAGTCATGCTGTCAGGGTTTGGTGTTTCCACCTGGTTTTGCGGGGATCAACTTCCTGCTGAATGTCCCTTTTATGTTAGCTCTTGGAAGTGTCGACCCAGGTTGACTATCGTGGGTTATAGTGTATTGGTCTTTTCATTTTGCTTGTCGGTCCGTCGGATCAGTCATTCATTCCATGGTTCGTTTGATGATAGGGTCGCGTGAATTGAATCACTTTTAAAAATGTATTGGGGGTTGTAGCGGAAGGTCGATTTTGGTTTTTGGTTAGTGCATAGACTAGAGATTTTCTCCAAGCAATGAGAATCCATGCTTCATTCGCTGCGTGCAATGTCGTCGTTGATCGGCAGCCGTTCGTCGATAGTTGCTTTGGTACGAATGCATGGGCTTGTCCTGCGCACCTGCTGGAGGCTTGTTTTCTAGGGCTGATCAATTAAGCAAGACCATTTTGAGGCTTCGATGTCAGATTCGACTTAAAACCGGCGGGATAAGTGTGACAGCGTAAGGTCATCTCGGAACATGAAGTTGGAACAGCATCTTTAAGATCTTAGGGCATGTGTTTTCTCTCCTAAATGAGCGCGGTAGTTAGTTACGTGCTGATTGCATTTTCTTCATCACGTATTTGATATGACATCTACGGCGAACGACAGAGTTTTAAAACCCTATTATTGTAGATGTGGAAGTGACCTATGACTTGGATAGGTTACAAAGTGCGAATCGTCGGGCTGCAATAGTTAGTGGTGGCAAGCTCTCCCATAGCCTGAAAGACAGGGTTAAGCTCCTTCGTGATGGACCGAAGACTATTTCAAAGGTTCTTTTTATTACAGTCACGGTAAGTATTTGTGGTGCCCATTCAAGCTAAGTTTTGGATCAGAGCTGTTGCGTGTGGCGACGCGCTGTCTAATGCGCATTCATGTACCGTTAGAGGACGCGAAGAATGCACTGACTAGAAGTGTTGATTTGAGCGTTTACCCTGATGTCCGGGTTGATGACTGTTCGTAAACTTGTAAGCGATCTTTGTTTAGGGACTTTACGACCTGCTTCAGCCTATTTCGCTGGGAGCCTCGTTCCTGTACCTAGTGCCGGTTGCTGGGTGTGGTACTGGGAAGCCTTGTCCCATTATGAATATATACGAGGACACAGTGAGCTCTTCTCAGGTAAGCCCTCTGGGTTTGTTAGGGTGATAGGACATGGTTATGCTTTAAGCTGCTCTGTTGGTAGAACTGCCTCGGCTCATAAAGGCACGAGCTATCCGATGAAGGTATGTGGTTGAGGTAGACATCCGTATTTGTGATTAGGTGGCTTGGGTGTATTGACGTACAGTGGTTGTGTGAAAATATAAAATTTTTTGTAGGTTACATACCAGAAGGGTTGTGACGGAGATGGTAATCCAGAATGCCTTTCTGATCTTGTTGTTGATGCGAGTATCGATTTACCGGAGTAAGTGGAGCAGGATACTCAAACGCAGTGTTTTCATTCATGTTTGATCCTGCACCTGGAGTTATTAAAACTATTTTGTTTCCTCAAACGGTGCAATCCCTTTGCGTTCTGCAGATTACAAAGTTGCGCTCGTTTGAATATGTTACTGATAAAACTGCTCGTTGCTTCTAGCCAAAAAAATGAGAAGGAGATCGTCTATGGATTGGTGTATCAAGTCAACTTGGTGACCACTGTAGAAAATAAGGGTGAAAACGCCTATCAATCAATGATGACTGCCAAGTTTTCTACTGACATGGAGATAATTGGTGTCGACATTCAGGGGGTATGAGCCGCCATTATGATTTGGTTTGACCGCGCGGATAGCAGCGCAACCGCGTTGCGTACTCTGTTCGTAGCATGTCACGTGGTTGCTGCCGCTTAGTCGGTGTTGCCATCAGAGCGTATGTTTGCTCAGTTGTTGTATGTGTTGATGTATGTTTTCTTATTGTTAATGTTCAAGGGTCTCACTAATTCCTTTGGCGTCATTTATGGCTATCAGAGGTTCTTGATCTCTCTGTGATTGATCTGTGTCCGTTGTCCTTATTCTTCGTATCGTCCTCTAGTGCTTTTTTTCGGTCGCTGCTTCCGCTATAGTAATTTCCGAATTGCATGCGTGTTTGCGGTGTGTTAGTATCGTTGTGGGGGAGGTGTGTTTGTGTGTTCGTGTGTGTGCCTGTGTGTGTGCGTGCGTGTGTGTAATGCATTATTGCTTGCCTGTGTCTGCGTACGTGTGTGTGTGTGTGTGTGTGTGTGTGTGTGTGTGTGTGTGTGTGTGTGTGTGTGTGTGTGTGTGTGTGTGTGTGTGTCTGTGTGTGCTGTTTACGTTTTTGCGTTCATGCGTTTATCGACACGAGTGTTGCGCTTTAAAGACTGCTGCCATTTTTTGTTCAAGTATACGCATAGTTGTGTTACGTAAGCATTGTTTGTGTTGTCGGATGCGAAATTAAACCGTACGCAAGAAATTCAGCTACCTCTGGCTTGACTGCTTGTTTTGTTGTTTGTTTTAAGGCAAAGTGGTATGCAAATTTGAAAGCTAAGTTTACTGATTCGGTTCCAATTTTCGTAGGAGTCCTATCCTCTGTGGGAGAAGGAAGCCGTCAGTAATATGCAGACGGCCCTAAAGTTCCCTCTTGCCAGTCCGCTTAAAGAAGGTCAAAAGGTACTCTGAGCTGCTTTGTTGCTGTTTAAGTGTTTACGTTGAGTGCTCATTTGGTCATCAGATCAACTGTCTAGCAATGCAGAAAATGGCTAGTTTCGTATTTGTTTTTTCTTCTTGCAATTTTCTTGCAATTTTCTTGCAATTTCTGTGGCAGTTTTAGATCGATTCTCAAAATTCTTGGTTTCCTATGCAAGATGGCGCAGCTTGCAGCCGCTATCCTTCGTGAGCTGGCCTTGTCAACAAGCATTTTCCAATCAACTGACCTTAACATTCACGATTATATTCATTTCGTTCACCACTTTACGCGATGCAAATGTTGATAGGGTTTCGATTGAATTCTTGTGTTTGGCATGGTAGCAACATAGCTGATAATAAGGATTGATGCTTTTGTTTGAACAAATGTAGGCAGCAGAAGTTAAAGTTGTCTTGTGTCTTGCCTTACAGTTGAATATCTTAATTAAACTTGCCGTGAAAGCGAACCGTCCCGCCAGCAACAAGATGTCTTTTGAGCTTTCGGCCATTTCGTAAGTGTTGGTTTAATGTGTGCATGTTTCCTTCATGCTTCTTCTGATCTCCTTCATGGATCTTTTGAGTCATAGACTGACGTGCCCTGAAGAAACAGCTTAGTTTTTGTTTTGTTTGGAACACTTCGTCGTTCTTCAAGGGACGTCATGTTCCTGTTCTTATCAACGCTTTTCTCAAATGTTTTGCTGTTTCAAACTGCGCATTTGTGCTCGACGTAAACAACGAGTTTGTTTTGCTTCCCTTGTTGTGTCAAGTGTTTGAGCATTTCTAACGTATAAAATCTTTGAATTGTTGAATGATTACTCTCGCATTGCATCCTTGATTATGGATTTTACTAGTGTAAGCATGGAGAAGAACGCTGCGGACAACACGAAGACCTTGTCAATCGGAACCGCCATACAGACATGCGTGAAAGCTTCGATGTAAGTTTTCTTCAATGTTTTTGTGAATTTCCGACCGGCTCTTCGAGCTTGTAAAAGGCTGTACTATTGTTGCTGCTGCCTCTCAGCACCGCAGCGTATAGTTTTGATAGATCCACCTGAATGCAGTCTTGTGACGTTGAGTGGATCGTCGAGTTTCATTTGAATAAGGTCGTTGATATAGTATCTTCTTGGTACTTTGTATTCATCTTCTTGTTACCCATGCTATAATGGGATGACATAGGCAAGATAAAAGACAGACACCAAGAGTTCCTAAGAGCCGATGTCCTTTCATGAGGAAAATTGTGCTTATTTTCAGTGACATCAGTCCTAACCAAGTGTACTACACAGCCGTGGCAAATCCACGGAAAGTTGTCAACTATACCGATATCGGAAAGGAAGTCACATTTACCTTTTTTGTGGGTATTATCATCTGTTTGCAATGGTTTTACTCTTCCTTTGATGTAATTCATGAGTTTCTATCAATCGCTTGTTGAAATGTCGTCACATCTCGAGCGTGGTGGTGACGAGGCAACGTTCGACTCATGGCAGTTTCACGTTTCATCTTAGTCTTAATTTCTTGACCAACCGGCGAGCTAAGAAAGCAGCTAGGCCAACCAGCCAGCTAGCAAGGCTTGTAGACAGACTATCGGACTGACGGACAATACAGTTGGGCAAACATGCTATGTTCTTCTTTGCGGTTGCGCCACCATCTATTTGCCACAAGTTAATCTCAGTTTAGTTACCGTGCATTGTAGAAGTAGGTCGAGTATTGAGTATATTGTTAGACATATGTAATCGACGCACAAAAGCTGGAGGATATGACCTTAAATAGTATCACAATTTGAGTACTGGCAAGGAAACTTTTGCGTCGTGAGTCAGTCTAGTTTGATATGGTAAGGCAGGTTTTTGTTTTATCAATCGGCCTATTATAGCGTTGCACTTAAAATTCCGCAGTTTGCTTTGCACGTGTGCCGTGATTTTTTGGTTTATCCACGAGGATTGTGTCTCTTCAGATACAAAACAATGGGCGCTTGCCTGTCGAGCAAGTTTCTGTGAACATTGACTTGGCTGAGAAGAAAGGAGGCAATTTCCTTTTGTATGTGGCCGAGCTGATGGTTAGTAGATCCCAGCTATCGTCTTTTTTTTTGTGTTGCAATATTTTGCTGTCTCTGGTCTTTGCTTTTGTTATTGGTAACGTTTATTTGCTTTGCGTTGGCAAGCAAATGATTTAAGCATTGTTACGTTATGGCCTGTAAATTGCAATTGTGTTGGATATGCTTCGCTAGATTGTTTAGCGAATGTTGGCCTAGTTGTGCGGTTAAGTATTGTAATAGATGAGTTAAATCGGCTTTTTTGTATGTTAAATTCCATGTAGTACATAGATATCATTAAATATTGGCTTGGCGAACTTCGGACTATCGATTATGATGCTGAGATTTTTTATTAATAGTTTGTTGGCCCTGTTAAGAGACTTTGGTTTCAAGCCTAAAGGTTTATGAGTGTCGTACAGTATCGAAAGCTGCTTAGGTTGTACTGGCATGGTTGTTCCACACGGTGAAGAGCTATACCGGAGGACGTGCTGGTAAGGTGAAGTTGTTTTCCCTTGAGAAAGACTGAGGCTTATGCGGCACTCAATGGCATGGGTCGGGCAGTGGCGTCGCCATATGGCGGTTTGGGAACTTTAACTGGTCGATAGAGCGCTGTTGTCGTTGGTGAAGAGCCAGGAGTTTCCCCGGATGCGCGGTCCGTCGATCCTCGGTGACAGCAAATGAGGCCAGTCTTCAGATGGTGTTGGAGCAGCTCAAGGAGCTAAAGAACTCGATACGCGCCCTCAAAGGGAGGCTCGGACGACTGGTCGATGCTCTTACGGTCTTGAAACTGACATCGCAGTGTCCCCTGTTACCAGGAGACACTCTTCTTGAAGAGCTTCCCAGCGGACGACAACGTCGTACTGTGTTGGTTAAGTCTTCTTACGAGATTCGCCAACCAGGGTAGCCACAAATATTTTTCTCATGCCCTGCTTGCCCACCGACCGCCGCTTGGAGGCTCTCCTAGTTTGCCGGCTCGATAGAGCTCGTTTGGGAAGAATGCAGGGTTATTTTGGGAAGGATGCAGGCTTACTTTGGGGGTACCAATAAAGGGTATGTTCATGCAGCTGTGCCAGCCAGATCATGGTATCCAGCACTCAGACTTCCGAGGCTCCTGTGAAGTGTGTCCTGTTGTCGACGACCTTTTGGTTTTTGCGGTGTTTGTGGATTGTGTGCTTTGTAACTGTACTAGAGAAATTGCCGTGCGTGCGCGAAAATAGCATGATCTTAAGTTTGCCCTGGTTTAAGTGCGTGAGTCTAGCCAATGTGACGCGCAACTGTGAAGCGCACCTTGCACTTTCGCGATTTCTCGACCGCCCTTATATTAATGGCGTATAAAAACTCTGAGAAGCCTGAATAGGAAATGTCTTTAGACTGAGAAAATGGGGAAAAGCTGGAAAAAAACTTCAGCAGTGTTCGGTGTTTTTCTACTCTCGCCTCCTTTTGGCACTTATATTGATTGTTGATGCGTAAAATGAGGTTTTTCAGTCGCTACAATAATAGCTCGGCTTTAGGGAAAATGGTTTTTAAGACTCGCGCTTGAGCTTTCCAGGACTTAACATTGCTGTGGCTAAAATAATATTTTAAGGAATGTGATAGCGACTGCCATTCGCATGATCTTTACAGCAGCATTGTTTATGGGTCATTTTTTTGAACATTTATATTTAGCGTTTTTGCAATTAACTGTTTGCGGTTTGTTTCTGTAACTGCTTGTGATGTCACCAGGCTTAATAAGGGGCATGCACATACCGCATGATTAAGCTGCCTTCGTTTGTAGCTGGACGGCTCGGTGTGTGCGGACAGTGACGTCGATCCATTGAACATCACGGTGAGTGCTGTCACGAACGGTGTATGATGGTTGACCGCGAGCTTCCTGCGTTGAGTTCTGAAGTTTGACCTGTGTGGCTGTGTCACGAAGTCTTATGTTTATTTATTTTTCTTTTATCCTTTATTTATCGTCACATCTCTCGTATTCTGCTGTACAGCGTTTTGCTTGATGCCACTGTGTTACTTTCTGAATGCTTTTTTTTTTTATCGCTTTTCTCTGCTTTGTAGAGGTCGCAAAATCGTCTTGCCTCTCCATCGAGGAAGAGGAGAGATAACCAGAGATTGGTGAGTGCTTTTTTGTTTCAGGACTCAAAAACATCATGTTCCATTACGATTTGTACTTAGTTCGTGCTAGCCTCTCATCTCTGGCTGTCGTTTTCACTGTGTGGACGATATTCTACTTCTTTTTTAAAAAGTAAAATATAGGTTTTTATTGTGTGATGGTGATGATGATGATGATGATGATGATGATGATGATGATGATGATGATGATGATGATGATGATGATGATGAT
>QQSS02218394.1:0-10929 GCA_003687565.2 Craspedacusta sowerbii
ATATATATGTCAAGTCTATATATATTGGTAAGTCTTGATATTTTGCAGCAATAATTTGCAAAAGTTACCCCCACATAGCGGAAATTTCGAGAGATGAAACGTGCTGTAGGAAAACATGCATTGAGCTTATAGTCCGGATTAACAGCAACACCGAGTTGTACTGGATGCAAGAGTGAAAAATTAAATTGCAGAAATTGAATTAAAGCTTGACGCGATTCGCTTATTGATTCATTGGATTCTTGCGGCTTTCTATTTGTAGATCTGAATCGGGGTCAGGATTATTGCGGCATACGAAAGCATTCGAACTCCGTCGACTCGAAAAAACGTGCCCGGCGCATAATCAACGGGCACCAGTCAGAGCCCGGAGACTGGCCCTGGATGGCATTGATAACTAGCAAACGCTTCGGTAAAATCGTCTTCTACCGTGCTTTACATTTACACAATCCCCATGCCCAAGTTCTGTAGTGACCTTCCTCCATCACTCTCATTAGCTACCAGCATGACACGCCCCATTGGGGGCACCGCCTACAAAGTTGGTTGTAGTGAAACTAAATGGCTGATATTATGTATGTGTATATATATATATATGTATATATATATATGTATATATAAATATATATATATATATATATATATATATATGATGTCTTTCTCAATTCTCCTTACTAAGTCGCTTGTTTTTTCTTTTGCTTGTCTAGATACAGCGCCATTTTTGAGCGGTGCATTGATTGACAAGAGTTGGGTCCTGACCACAGCAAGCCAACTTCATGCCAATAACACCAAGCTAGTGGTTGAAGAGGATTTGCAAGTTTCTCTCGGTAGGGTTTGCTTCAACATGGCTACGTACTATTCCATGATATAAACACGAAGATATACTGACCCGCTGAGAAACACGAAGAAACACTGACCCGCCGTGACAGCCGCAGAGTTTGCTTCGTTATAGGTAGTTGTGTTGATAACCCAAACAACAATCGATGGCATTTCGACGACAACAATCTTGGGAAATCGAGCCGAATCACTTGACTCTGGACACTCTTACTTAATCCTAACTTGGGCACTTCTGCTTTTATTTTATTTTTTATTTATGCAAAATAGCTTTTTAAGGGAATGAGCAGACCCGGTTAGAAACTTTAGTATCCGTTAAGGAACGACGTATCTTTCAAAATTTCTTAAGCCATTGCTAGGTCATCCAAGGGGGCGCAGTTTTTTATATTTCAGCCATAAAAATAGCAAAACATTCGCGACTCCTACCTGTTTCCTGCATGGATGCTGCATTGGCTTCTATTCGATAAAACATTAAATATTAAACAAGAGGAAAATATAAGGACCTATATTTTCACGCAAAGGGTACTTCTCAATAGATCTAACATTGACCTGGATGCTAGATTGCTTTGGTGATGGTATATTGGTGACGAGGTTGAAGACAAGGATTCTCTGCTGATAAGCGTTCCAAAATGGGATCTGTAAATAATAGCAGTTGTATATTTAAAACGCTCCAGGAAGCTTGATTATCTTAAAAATATAAGAAAATATTATGGATATCGTATGCAAAATTCTTTTTTTTTTTTTTGCAGGAGACTACGACAGAAACAAACCCGACCATAGGGAGCAGACGTTCTCTGTTCGCAGGATATTTATTCACCCAAAATTTAAACTGGAGAATCTCGACAACGACATTGCTTTGTTGCAACTCGACAGACCAGCCAAGTTCAATGATTTCGTGAACACTGTAAGTATTCGTATACCAAACCTTTGAAATGTTTATACCATGGTCTTTATTTGGTTAAATTTATTTTAGTTGAGGGAATAAACGAGGGACAGCTTTTATTTTCAAGACCTCACCATATCCTTATTTGCCACTTATAATTATTTGTATTTCATTTTGGCAGATTCCGCATTTATCCTATAACAAAAAGATTCAGGTTTTGGATATGGACACAGTAACGATGTGATAGTTAAGGACATCCCGTATTTCTTTGCGAGGGCTTAATGATGTAATTGTTTTGTCATTTATATGTCGGCCGGGTTTTGCCAATTAACTCTTGTATTTTTCTACCGGGATTCCGTATTTACCATGTATTAACGAGAGCCCTGGTTTTAGATATCAAACTAGCATAGTTCGCGAGTTTTGTATGACGTTTTGTTTTCCTATCGCTTTGCAGGTTTGCTTGTTGAACGGCAAGCAAGCGGCCATCTTGGAGAAGCCGCGATCAACGAGTACAGTCATCGGCTGGGGAAGCTCGAAGCCCTTGACGATTCTTCAGGAAAGACCGCAGACCTTTTCAACAACCCTTCGCGAAGTCAAGCTACCCATAGTCAACAATCGTCGCTGCAATCGCGCCACATCATATTTCTTCTCTCCGAAGTCCATGCTCTGCGCGGGAATGGCAGACAGGTCGGAATCGCCTTGTTTCGGTGACGGGGGATCTCCCCTTCTTGTGCAGGAGCCGAACAGTGGACGGTGGGTGCTTGTCGGCATGTTCAGTTGGTCCGAGGGTTGTGGCATGAAGTACAAATACAGCTACTACACCCGTGTGTCGAGATTCAAAAAATGGGTTACGCGCCACATTGAAAATTCATAGGCCATGCACCAGCGGTTTTTGTCTGGTTGCCTTCGTTACCAGGCCCTAGGGGCCCATGCCATTTCTTAGCCAGCATGGACACTTCGCTTCAGTAGCCTTCGTCGCAGTAGCTTTTCAACTCAGAAGTACCTGCATTCATAGTGTTCGGAGACATCCAATGCAAACGGAGTGCTTGCCACACGCCCACGCCACACGCACAATGAGATGTTTCACTTATGTTCGTTTTGGAACAAAGACTTTGATGGATCAGAGAGAAGATTTTTCTCGACGAATCTGATGCTTGACGACAACGCGGGCCGCGCGTAGCAACAATATGGCGGCGTCGCTGTTGAAAACTGAGATTCTTTACGGAGTACTTCGCTAAGGGTTTTAAGCTCCTGGACGTCTTTATTTTTTTTATAGTAATTTTGACAGCCTAGCTGCTTATGCGTTGCTAACATGGGTAGAAAGTAAACAGACCGTACTTCTTCATCGCTGTTTTTCATTTCTCAAACATATTGAACGACAGCCGAAGCTTGGAGCTCTCCATTCATTAAAGTCTACCAGAGTTTAAGAACTGCGTCTTTGATTGAAAATATTCTGATAGAGAAATACACGTTCTTTCGTGTAGCAGCATCACTCCCATAGGCATAATCTGAGAGGATGGTCTTAAACCTAAAAGAAATACGCTAGTAGTATGGATGGGGTAAGGTTATAATGCATGTCTGCAAAATAGAGCCCTAGATCGTAATGTTTTGCTTGCTTGTTTACGAGGATGTGTTCGGCAATATTTCGCTTCCCAGACCTAGCCGTGTTGTGGGGGTGCAATAAAGTTCCAAGGTTTTTATTGACTCATAAAACTTAGCGCACGATCACGAGGCAGTTCCTAAGCTCCAATAAATTTCGAAATTTCAACCTGAGCTTTACGCATTTTAGCACTTTAAGTCTGCTAAAGGCAAGAAAAAAAATTTGAGTAAAGTCGCAGGCAAATAACGAGTTTTTATATTGAATCCTCAGAACGATGAAAAATAAGTTTTTAATTTGAATTTCTGCACAAAATGTTTAGAAAAAAAGTTTTTATGACAGTTTGAAATTTTATTAAGTCGCCAAATGTTAGAAGCGGCACAAGGTTAGACAATGGCCTTGCTGCTTTAAGTCCGTAGTGGCGTTTTAGAAATAGACTCTAGAAGTCATCCCCACGTCTCGTTTTAAAAAATGAATAAGTTTGATCATGAACGAAAGGATGGCCGATACAATGACTTCCTAAGGTTTAAGAAGCATCGCATGTAAGGCTGATATCAGTGGCCTCAAGAGAGAAAATATAACTGTGACCTCCCTTATAAACAATTGTTTTCACGATTATAAATTTTAAACGTTTTGCATGCCGATAAACGTAACTTGCTAAGTAGAAAATTCGTAACTTTCAGATTCACATTGATCTACAAAGGAGTTCTCAAAAACTCCGTGATCTTAAAGAATTCTTGCAAATGTGTTTTTCTCTCCGTGCAATATTCCTCTGTGGAATGGCTCTGTGGTGGCGTGTTCCAGGTGAGCTCTAGCCTAGGCAGCACCTGCAGCCTTACCCCTCCGATATCTGCTTGATACCGAGTCGTAAAATCTCTCCAGGTTCCTGCGGTGCAGCAGGTTCTGGTAGTACGTGCCCAACGGGGAGCGGCAGCATAGAGGTGGGCAACCAGCCGAGCATCGTAGCAAGCAGTAAGGGGTGCATTGTTGAAAGGGTGCCTGCGAGTTTGCTGACGACACCTGGTAACCGGATGCTATTGCCTGGACACTCGGAGAGGTAGGCACGGTGTAAAGGAATCGACCAGCATCCTGTATCTGAGGAAGAACGGGTGGTGACGAAGGAATGGGTATTGGAAGGGGAAGATTTGGTAACAGCGGCAAAGGTAGGGTGTAAAGGTAACGATCAGCTTGTGTAAACGGGGGTGATGGCGAGAGAGAAAGATTTGGAGGAGGTGGAATTGGTACAAGAGGAAGGGGGTAAAAGGCGGGGTTAGGAAGTGACGGCGCAGGCACTTGCGGTGCGATGGTGCAGCATCTGCTTGGACATAGAGCGTGACAGCCCTGCGTGCAAGATGCAGGACACCAGATCGAAGGTTGCGGGTCGAAGCCTAAAATGGTGGGCTATTCAGGTAATGTATTTGTTGGCTTCTCATGCCGCTTGCATCATCCAAGCGCAAACGTGCAACTTGTATGTATATATATGTTTAATTTATGCATCAAGTCGTTATTTGATCAGGCTCGCAGAACTTCGCTGTGATTCTCTTTCCTAATTGCTACTAGCACATGATATTAATCTATCTTTACTAATGAAGCCACCTCCGAACGTTTTTGAAAAACAATACACAAGGATCGAATTCTTACAAAGCGCAAATTTAAGCATTGAATACCAATGTACACCATCACTAGTAAAAATAATGCATACAGTACTCTGAATGTGTATTGGTATCATATGCTATAATATTATTAATTATTAAAAATAATGATACTGTGTGATGAATGTTCATAGGTATCCTATCCTATTAAAATATAACAGATTTTTAAGTCACTAAGGAGATCCATAAAACCTAGAAGGCGTAAGTGAGATTGAGGAACTGGTCCATTTTAATATTTGACCGAATTCAGCTCTATGTGGTTAAATAATTCAAGACTCTCCTTGCTGCATTTTGTGCTCTCGGCCCCATTATTTTAAAAGGTGCACCAAAGTACTGTACTATGACATCGTATTATGATGCTGCAGCTCTAAAGTAGATTTAGTGATTCCAATAACTTGTAGCCATGTGTTAAAAATTTCCTAACCTGAGCAGTATCCGTATTGACGATCTTCGTCAAAGCTACTCGTTGTTGCACACCAGTGTTGGGTGGAGTCTGCTTGGGTGCACTCATCGTATTCGGCATTCTTATAGGTGAATGGGAATACGCAGCATCGACCATTAGCATTTCCTCCCTCCGTTTTCTGCTTGCACGACCGCGCTAGAAAACATTTCGAAGAGCTAAGGAAAAAATCTCATGCTTTGTAATATAGGTAGCGCGACAATCATGGCTCACTTGTTAGGTGCGTCCGGCTCAATACCGTCTTCTACTTGGCTGTGTTTTAAAGTTGGCGCTGCAAAATATTGCTGTAAAACTTTGTGCGCTTTTCCGTCCGTAACTTTTGGAGCATTTTATGTAGGCATTTGCGGTACCAAGGCGAGGTGAGCCTCGCAACCAAATATACATACATTTTTGACATCGATGTGCCATGGGCCACTGGACGAAAGAAAATTTTCAGCAATCTATGCGCGCATGCTTGGTAAAAATGAAGAAAGACAGGCCCTCTGGGACGGTTAAAAAGGAAATCCAATGCAGCCATAGCAGCACTTTTTACTAGGCCAAGTGGCTGGCGAAACATTTCTATGATTTTGAACGACAACATAAAACAACCACAAGAGCAAGGTCCATGTAGTGTCCGTGCTTCGGGAGTCCCGGGGACGACTTGCCATATACAGCTCTTTTTTGCTTCTAGTAAACAGCCTACAAATGTTTTGACTTTGAAATGAATATGAATGAAGTTATTTTATCCGGAGAATGCGATTGAGAGATTTCTCCAGTCTGCGGACCTTACTGCCTGTGCTAGATAACAAGGAAACTGTTTGCTTCCCACCCTCTCTCAACTGAGATCCCCGCTCCCCAACTTGATCATTAACCTCGGAAATCCAGGCTCCAAAACAAGTTGCAGGATATAAACAGCCTGCAGATTGAGAAAGTCTCTTTCAGGTTTTGATTCAAGCAATAAAGAAGTGCAAACAAAAGTGCTTTGCTACTTTATTGTAAAACATTGACTTCCATACGGATTCTTATTTGGACCCGAGTCATCAATTCATTGAGATGTTCACCTGAACGCAAGTTACTTTCTTGTGAATTTGAATGTGTGTTTGTGTATGCATGTGCTTGTGCGTGCGCATGCGTACGTGCAAATGAGTGTTCGTGTGTTTGCACGTTTGTGCTAAGAGTGTTTGTGGGTGTATGTGTTTGCGTGTGAGTGTGTGGGTCTCGTGGATTGGATCGCTGCACATGGATGGTTTATTCTATTACGCAATTGTCAAGCCTTCCAGAAGCGGAGGTTAAAGAGTCAGCTACATGGATGCCCGCTAAGTAGATGGCGCAAAGCGAAACGAGTATAATGTTAACACCTCTCTATGTACCCTCAAGGTGCTTGGTAGTATGTTTACATTTTAATTCACTCTGTCTCAATTGCATCATCTCAACTCGCAGATCTAGAAGTGTTGCTCACCGATGGACGTTTTACATTTGGCTAGACTCAAACAAGCAAAATGCCTGTTTATAAGTATATATGTATATATGTATATGCTAGTGCGAAATTACCTTAATTAATAATCTTTTTTATTTACGTTATCTGAGTGACAGATATTTCTAGAAATTTCTAAGCCCGAAGTTTCAACAACCTTACACAAAGGAATAACAGTCAAACGTCTATTAATTTATCTACATTTCAGCAATCCCACGAAAATGGAAGACCCTTCTGTGAAAGGATCTGAACATCAAATCAAGCCAATCCTTTCTAATCATACTATTAGAGCCAATATATACCTGCAAAATGCCAGGTAACTATGTCGTAAATAGAAACCCATTACACCGTGAAATAAACTCGTCAGAAATTTAATTCAGTAGGTCTCAAAGGGTTGAAATTCCTGGAAAAAAGAGCATTGTTTATCTCTTGCCCAGGAATGCATCGCTAGTTAGGCCTTCCTTTAGTTCATGGAAGTAATTAGAAATTCGTGAAACTCGGTGTTATGACCTGATCTACATGTTTCGTCACCGTTCATCGTAGTCATCGCGATCCTCCACCTCAGGAACGTCATCGTCATCCCCATCCTCATCGGTGTCATGGTCGGCGGCTTTAGCATCAAGCAAGTCACTCTTTTTGTTTAGGACACCAACTGGAACAAGACTCTCGTACATCGTCGGACTAGCAAGAGCTAATGGGGATCCGTACAGGGAGCTTGTAGAGTCACTTGGAAACGACATGAACATTGGGATTCTTCCTGGAAGGAATTGGTTTTCAGGATAATACTGCTGGTAGGGGTACGGCACGGTTTGCACCTGATCAAAAGACGGAGCTGAGTCAGCAGCAGGCCCCGTGACGTCGTCGATGAACTTCTGTTGCTTGGCTACAGCGTGCGAGAAGAGCTCCTGAAGACCGTTTCGCGTTAAGTCCTGTAGCCGCTTCAGGTCGTCCTGAGCTTCTTCCTTCTGTAAATTTATCAAGGTGGCTGCCTGCTTCAAGCGCCCTATCCGGTCCTGCTCTGCCATGTCAGCTATGGTCTTCGGAACCAGTAGATTAGATGGCGAAAATGGTTCATGGTGCAAATGTGTTGCCTCTTGGCTAAGCGCTTCCTCTTTCGGCCATGCCTCAAAAGCAAACGCATTGTACTGACTGCTACCTGTCGGCTTGTGCTTAGATCGGACTGCCTGCTGCAAGTTAGAGGGTGATTTCTGATGCTCGGAGATGAACGTTTGCGCATGCGCAGTAGAAAATTTTGATTCAATAGGTCTAGCGTGACTAGGTTCTTCTGCTCGAAGCTTGGTTTTCGTGATGCTTGGATGTACTAGTTCGTTGTAAGCGTGCTCTCTGCGTGACTGTGGATCTGTCAGTTGTTGATGGATGCTCGCTCTCACTCCTCCGTCACCACGCATGCGCTCTACCGCATGCACGCCGATGGGACTGGATGGCTCTTCTTGACTATCATCCTCCTTGACCAGTTGATCTATTTCGTCTTCTATCTTCTTTATCATGGCTAACGTTTCCCTGATTTTCTCCTTCCGATTAAGCAGGTGTTTGTCCTTGAGGATTTGCAGCTTCTGCTCGATGGCGTCGACAGATTCCTCTGGCGTGGGAACCTTGCTGTCTTCGTTCCCCACTAAGTTTCCACTCGCTGCGCTTGAGATCTTGTTGAAGATGTTCTTTCTAGAAGAGCCAGGCTGCGAATCGTCAATAAAGTCGTATTCCTTTGGCTTCACGTAACCGTCGCGTATTCGCGATTCCTCGAATCCACCAAAAGCATCATCCGTATCTTCGTAGTCATCCTTATAGCCATGGACTACTCTACCAATGTTTTCTTCGATGTTCTCATCGCCAATTTCATCTTGACCAACTTCACCAGCAAATTCCTTCTCATCACCATCTTCATTTCCACTGCCTTCAGACTCCGCAATTAACTTGTTCAGCGTGGACTCATCATTCAGCATGAGGCGCTCGCTTTCAGACTGGGACTTTGCTTTGAGATTACCCATGGAGCCGCTGATAATATCGCCCATCTGCTTCCATTCTTGCTGCTGCACTTCATCGACGACATCTTTCAGCACATTTGAAGAATGAGTAGGTCTTTCTTTGGGCTTCGCTGATTGTTTTGCGCGACTGGTCAAGGGGTCTCTGAGTGACAAGTCAGATTTTGTTGGAGAGTCCGGATCAAAGCTACTCCCAAACCAGTCGCTTCCATCTTGAAATGGAGCGTTTACTAAATCTCCTGGCGACATTTCATCAGACATGCCGTCAAGGTACCTATTTGAATAGAGAATTTCAGTTTTAGGTTTGACACCAAAGCGCTCAGGCAAGGCGTCGGTGCCCGTATCTGTGAAGGGATCTGAGTATACTTTAGATACCGTTTCTTTCACTTGGCTGCTTAACCTGCGACTAGTGCCTTCCAGATCACGAGAATTTTCGCTTGGCGCCTCTGATGATGTCACGTTACCTCGCCTGGTTTGGTTCAGAGTCAGAACTTCTGCGCCTGTGGCAGTAAGTGTATCCTTCTCACCTTCAGCTACTGCGGCTTCACCTTCCTCGTTAGCCTTAAGGCCTTCCAACATTGTCTTATTCAGGGCATTCAGCTTCCCATCACTTACATTAGATTTCCTACTGATACGCTCCTCAATTGCAATAGATTCATTATTCTTAGTACCATTCGCTTTAAGTACGGGTGAAGTGAAGCTGGCATTCATTGACTTTTCTGGAATAGCCGTTACATGCGTCGACTTTCGCAAACTCGATTCAGGGACCTTAATAAACGATAGGACTCCGTATTCGTGATGACCTGGAGATTGGGTGGAATTAACTAGAGATAAGGATGAATTTGACGGCGAAGTATGCTTTGTATTTCGTATAACCATCGCTGACTTTGATTTTTTGATTATATGTTGATCCGATTTTGCTTTAATCTTTGATATGTGATCCTCTTTGTCAACGCGTCCGTGTCCTGATGATCTTTGCTTTATTTCCACTTTTTTTGAATATCTTGGCACGCCTTTCCGCATTTCGAATTCAGGAAAGTGCCTACTAGCAACCGGATTGTATGGCTTCTCCTCATGGTTTGCCGGCACTTGCTCGTTTCTTGCTGACATCTTTTCAAAGCCAAGAGTAGTATTGGTAAGATTCTGTCTCGGAAATATTGGCTCGTTCGTGATTGCCAACTTTATATGAAATGACTGCCCCTCGTCAGGTTGGCCACTCAAACTTTCATTTTCTACTTCAAGTTTGCTCCCATTTATCATGGGCTCTGTCTTGAGCAAATTACGAGCATGGGCCTCCCTTGCTTTTGCGATTGATGGTCTTGAAGGCATCTTTTCATGGCCTATATTAATACCGCTGATTTTCGATTTCTTACTAGAAGTTGAAGAATGGCTCTTTGTGATGCCAGCCACTCTCTTCCTGACGTCCATTTGCTTGCTCTGAATTGCACGGCGATGAGAATTTACTTCTATATTCTTATTTTGCATTGAAAGGTTATACTTTTTCCGTTCGCCTGGTTTTGGATTGCCTAACGTCAAATTCTGCCGTTCAAAGCTTTGAAATATATGTCTTGGGTAATCTCTTCCAGTTTCAGTCGCAAGTGTACTGTCTACAAGCTTCGGCTTTACGCTGACCACTGCTTTCTTTGACGAAAGGCAATTGTTGCAACGTGCATTGCAACGATTAGCTAATGGAGGCAGATGACGCTGACAAGCGATACTACAGTCACACGCATTTCTTCTCTGACGCGTCCGAGGAATCTCCTCATCGTGAATCCTTGAGCCGACCAATAGCCTCGGATGCGCAGGGAAGGCTCTCTTCCTATCCTCTACAACGTCAAGCGACGAAATCTCATGCCTGCCGGAAGACATCGACTTTGAAGGGTGGTTCTTTAGGGCGTTCCCAACCACATCTCCTTCTCCTCCCAAAGAGAAGAACGCTAAAATAAAGGAAGACAGCGCATATTAGAATGTGTGTATATAATTATGTATGTATGCATGTATGTATGTATGTATGTATGTATGTATGTATGTATGTATGTATGTATGTATGTATGTATGT
>QQSS02218405.1:0-10927 GCA_003687565.2 Craspedacusta sowerbii
TTAAATCAGCAAGCTGCTTCTCTGCTTCGCTTAACTTTTCCTGAAGCTCTGACGACAATTTACTCTGATCTTCCAACGTCGCCTGGGTCATTGTCAATTCAACCTCCTTATTCCTCAGCAAGCCCTCTGTTGCGCAAAGGCGCTCAGAGGTATCACTCAAGGAAGCCTTACTGTTTGCCAACTCATTTGCAGTACTTTCTAGCTTGCTACTTCTTTCCTGCAATTTTTGAACGAGCTCCTCCAATTGCAACTTGGCATCGGCTAGCTGACTCAAGCTTTCACTGTGAGCACCTTGAAGATCAGACATTTTTAAACCAAGTGCTGATGCGTTTCCTTGGAGTTCCTTAATAGCACTATCACGCTCCTCCAAACAAGCCCTTGCAGTATCCAACTCTAACACATTCTCCCTGAGCAAAGCCTCAGTTTCTCCAAGCACCACAGACCTCTCTTCCAACATTGATTTGGTCACTGACAATTCACTGCTAGTGCTTTCAAGATTTTTCCTGGTTTCACTCAAGACCAAGTCACGCTCTACAATTGTGTCCTGAGCGTTAGCGAGTTCAACTGACGTGTTAGCAAGCAAAGTGTTTAAATCAGCAAGCTGCTTCTCTGCTTCGCTTAACTTTTCCTGAAGCTCTGACGACAATTTACTCTGATCTTCCAACGTCGCCTGGGTAGTTGTCAATTCAACCTCCTTATTCCTCAGCAAGCCCTCTGTGGCGCAAAGGCGCTCAGAGGTATCGCTCAAGCTGGCCTTACTGCTTGCCAACTCATTTGCAGTGCTTTCTAGCTTGCTACTTGTTTCATGCAATTTTTGAACGAGCTCCTCCAATTGCAACTTGGCATCAGCTAGCTGACTCAAGCTTTCATTGTGAGCACCGTGCAGATCAGACATTTTTAAACCAAGTTCTGATGCGTTCCCTTGGAGTTCCTTAATAGCACAATCACGCTCCTCCAAACAAGCCCTTGCAGTATCCAACTCTAACACATTCTCCCTGAGCAAAGCCTCAGTTTCTCCAAGCACCACAGACCTCTCTTCCAACATTGATTTGGTCACTGACAATTCACTGCTAGTGCTTTCAAGATTTTTCCTGGTTTCACTCAAGACCAAGTCACGCTCTACAATTGTGTCCTGAGCGCTAGCGAGTTCAACTGACTTGTCAGCAAGCAAAGTGTTTAAATCAGCAAGCTGCTTCTCTGCTTCGCTTAACTTTTCCTGAAGCTCTGACGACAATTTACTCTGATCTTCCAACGTCGCCTGGGTCGTTGTCAATTCAACCTCCTTATTCCTAAGCAAGTCTTCCGTTGCGTCAAGATAATTTTGCAAATTTTTTATGTCCTCGTCCTTGAAAAGCAACTCTTCTTGAATCGCCTCCAGTTTGTCTTCAGTCACTTTCATGCCAAATGACGCAGCTGAGACCTCCTGCATCTTTTCTTCGATTATAAGTGCGTTCTCTTCGTGGCAGATCGTCAGACGCTGAACCTCAAGATTCAGCTTAGTCAGTTCATTTTGAAGACTAGCATTTTCTACAGACTGAGCCAAGGTCAGAGTTTCCAATGACTGGATCTGATTTTCCAAACCTTTCCGTAAAGTGATTAAATCAGCAAGCTGCTTCTCTGCTTCGCGTAACTTTTCCTGAAGCTCTGACGACAATTTACTCTGATCTTCCAACGTCGCCTGGGTCATTGTCAATTCAACCTCCTTATTCCTCAGCAAGCCCTCTGTTGCGCAAAGGCGCTCAGAGGTATCACTCAAGGAAGCCTTACTGTTTGCCAACTCATTTGCAGTACTTTCTAGCTTGCTACTTCTTTCCTGCAATTTTTGAACGAGCTCCTCCAATTGCAACTTGGCATCGGCTAGCTGACTCAAGCTTTCATTGTGAGCACCTTGCAGATCAGACATTTTTAAACCAAGTTCTGATGCGTTCCCTTGGAGTTCCTTAATAGCACAATCACGCTCCTCCAAACAAGCCCTTGCAGTATCCAACTCTAGCACATTCTCCCTGAGCAAAGCCTCAGTTTCTCCAAGCACCACAGACCTCTCTTCCAACATTGATTTGGTCACTGACAATTCACTGCTAGTGCTTTCAAGATTTTTCCTGGTTTCACTCAAGACCAAGTCACGCTCTACAATTGTGTCCTGAGCGTTAGCGAGTTCAACTGACGTGTTAGCAAGCAAAGGGTTTAAATCAGCAAGCTGCTTCTCTGCTTCGCTTAAATTTTCCTGCAGCTCTGACAACAATTTACTCTGATCTTCCAACGTCGCCAGGGTCATTGTCAATTCAACCTCCTTATTCCTCAGCAAGCCCTCTGTTGCGCAAAGGCGCTCAGAGGTATTACTCAAGGTGGCCTTACTGCTTGCCAACTCATTTGCAGTACTTTCTAGCATGCTACTTTTTTCCTGCAATTTTTGAACGAGCTCTTCCAATTGCAACTTGGCATCGGCTAGCTGACTCAAGCTTTCACTGTGAGCACCTTGAAGATCAGACATTTTTAAACCAAGTGCTGATGCGTTTCCTTGGAGTTCCTTAATAGCACAATCACGCTCCTCCAAACAAGCCCTTGCAGTATCCAACTCTAGCACATTCTCCCTGAGCAAAGCCTCAGTTTCTCCAAGCACCACAGACCTCTCTTCCAACATTGATTTGGTCACTGACAATTCACTGCTAGTGCTTTCAAGATTTTTCCTGGTTTCACTCAAGACCAAGTCACGCTCTACAATTGTGTCCTGAGCGCTAGCGAGTTCAACTGACTTGTCAGCAAGCAAAGTGTTTAAATCAGCAAGCTGCTTCTCTGCTTCGCTTAACTTTTCCTGAAGCTCTGACGACAATTTACTCTGATCTTCCAACGTCGCCTGGGTCGTTGTCAATTCAACCTCCTTATTCCTAAGCAAGTCTTCCGTTGCCTCAAGAGAATTTTGCAAATTTTTTATGTCCTCGTCCTTGAAAAGCAACTCTTCTTGAATCGCCTCCAGTTTGTCTTCAGTCACTTTCATGCCAAATGACGCAGCTGAGACCTCCTGCATCTTTTCTTCGATTATAAGTGCGTTCTCTTCGTGGCAGATCGTCAGACGCTGAACCTCAAGATTCAGCTTAGTCAGTTCATTTTGAAGACTAGCATTTTCTACAGACTGAGCCAAGGTCAGAGTTTCCAATGACTGGATCTGATTCTGCATATCCTTGTGTAACGCGAGTTGATCTGTTTTCTCTTTGTACAGGGTTAATGCTTCATCCTTAATTTGTTCTAATCTGTTCGTGAGGAGCTCAATTTGTTCGTTTCTTTCATTAAGTTTAGCGCTAGCTTGGCATAAATGTTCCTCGTTAGTTGTTAATAGTAGCTGAAGCTTGTGCAACGCGGTTGCGCTATCTGGCATGTCTATCTTAAGTTGGGCGAACTCACCTAAAAGCTTTTCAAGACCAGTTTCATACGTAGCTAAGCCAGCTTGCTTTTCTTGTAAAGAAGACTCTGCCAAACCAAGTTTGGAGCAAATTTCACGATATGCAGCTTCCATAGTATCCATCTCGGACCTTAAGACAGAAAGATTATTAGTCAATGAGCTGATTTCTTCAGTAGCAACGCACAGCTTCATTCCAGTCTCTTTGTTGAGACTTTCAACCGCAGATAATGAGAGCTGTGATTCCTTAAGATCGCTTGCGCTTTCCATCAACAGTCGTTCCATATCAAGAATCTGCCGATCTTTCCCCTCGACAGCGAGCTTAGTTATATTCAACTCCGACCATTTTTCGTCTAGCTTTGCTTGGGCTGCAATAAGCTCATTGTAATTTTCTTCAGCGTCTGCTTTTCTTTGCTCAGCCAGGTCAAGAGCAGTCCTCAGCTCCGCCTTCGTGCTTACCAGTTCATTGGTTTTGGCACTAAATGAATCATTCAAGTCGGAAGACTGCCGCAATGCAATCGCAAAATCCAGCTTCAGCGCTTCTAGTTCAGATTGTTTCTCGCGAAGGCATACTGTTGTAGCCTCCAATACTTCAATTTTCTCATTCAAGGTACTCTCCAAACTAGTCTGCCGTAGATTTTTCTCCTTCAAGGTTAAATTACACCGGTCCAACTCAGCCTGCATATCCTCAGCGACCCTCTTTGCCTCTTCTTGCTTCTGTCGAGAGAGATCAAGCTTAGCTTGCAAGGCAGAAAGGTCTTTACTTAGCTTGCCAAGCTCCTTCTCCTTTGTCTGCAACTTTGCTCGCAACTGGTGGTTCTCATCAGACTTATGCACAAGCTCCTGCTGTAGATTCCGCATCCGACAGGTAGTCTCCTCTAAGCTAAGCGACGCCACAGATACCTCTTGCGACTTAACTTCGATAATTTCAGAGCTCTCCTTCAGGTTTACTTTCATTTCAGTCATGTGCCTGTCAGCTGCCTCCAGCTGCAAGGATAGCATCGCAATTTCAGATACCTTCTCCGCAACAAGTTGAAGAGCCTGCTGCAACTCCAGTTTTACCTCGTCCAGCTGGTGCTTGAGTTCCTTATTCTGTGCACGCATTTCAGTGAGTTTCGACTGTGTGATCGACAACTCATGGTCGACTTCGTCATAATGGCCCTTCAGGTCTGACAGGCTTTCAGACGCTTCCTCCAGTTTTGAATGTAACCTTGCCGCTTCTTTACCCTTTTCATCAAGTTTAGCCTGTACATCATGCAGCTGACTTGCCAGTTCATCCTCCCTGATTTTAAATTTCAATTTACACGACTGAAGCGCAGAAGAAAGTTCCTCTGCAGATGCTTTTGCTGTGCGGTGTTCGTCCTCTAAGTTGGCAAGCTCCAGTTCCAGCTTTTGACGCTCTTCCTTATACTGCTCTAGTAGGTCCGAAGCAGAATCAAGCTCATCGTGGAGATGATTGATCTCCTCAGCAGCGGCAACAAGCTCTTCAATCTTGTCACTGACGTCCGCTTTTAGTAGTCGCAGCTCTTCGTTGACGGCATTTAGAACGGCCATTGTATTGTCACTGGATTCCTGCAGGCTCGTGTAATCACCCTTTGTGTCCGTCAACTCGGCCTCGACAGTTTCGAGCCGCTGACTCGTGTCACTCAACAAACTTTTGTAGTACTCCAAGTTGTTTGCAGACTCAGCCAATTCCATCTTTAGCTCGTTATGCAAAGCGAAGCTCACGCGGAGGCCTGCTTCGGTCTCTTCTAACTTTTCTTGTCGCTCAGCGAGCTCCTCTTGGAGCACTTGATAGTCCAAGCTCGCTTCAAGAAGTTGAGCTTCAGCTTCAATACGCTGTGACTCACTTTCGTCAAATTTAGACTCCAACGACTGAATATTGCTACTGAGTCGCTCACTTTCGATCAGGAGCTCCCTTTTTGATTCAGCTTCATCTTTGAGCATTTGCCTAGTTTGTTCACCTTGCTCTTCCGAAAGCTTCAATTCTGCTTGCGTGCGCTCAAGTTCCATGTGCGTAGCATTTATGGTATTTTGCAGGCACTGTCGATTCTCATCTTTTTCCTGGCATGCACGCCTCATTTCTGACAATTCATTTTCAGTTGACAATATAGTTTGCCGAGCTACGGAAAGAAGCGACGTAGCTTCTTCAAGTTTCGCTCTAGTAACGCCAAGTTCAGCGCACGCACGCCCTAATTCTTCAACTTTAGATCCAAGCTCAACTAAAAGTTTTTCCACACGATGTTCCGTAGCGGATAACTTGTCAAGCGTTTCCTGCAACTGCTCATGGGACACTTCCAACTCTTTTCTTGTATTGACACATAGCAATTCTTCATCCCGATACCTAACCTCCAAAATGCTTATGCTTCGCTTTTGAAGTTCCAGCTCCTGGAGAGCAAGGTGTAGACTTTCCTTAGCTTCGCAAAGTTCAATGGATTGATCTTTAAAATTTGCCCTGAGGTGGTCCACTTTAGAGTTAGCTTCACTGAGGTTCTTTTCGGAGGAAACAAGCTTACTAGTAAGCAACACAAAGTCATTCTCGTAACGATCAAGTTCCATCCTCTGAGCAGCATACCTGATCTCGACTTCATTTAATCTGGAAGTAGTAATGACAAGTTCTTGCCGTGTAAGTTCTAAATGCTCGTGCAAACCCTGAACCTGAGCTTCAAGCGCACAAATTCGACCAAGATGTTCTTGCAATTCTCGCCTGGTGCATGCTAACGCAGTCTGCGCCACGTCCAAGTCCCCGGAAAGGTGGTGCACTTCCGCATTTTTTTTGGTTAACTCTATGGAGGCCAATTTCAAAGTAGAATTTATCTTATAAAGTAGACTGGTGATTGCTGGACCTGACAAAGGATTCAATTCAAACTGATCTTGATCACTAAATCCTCCTGAACTGGAGTCAGAGCTCCACTGTAACATGTCGAGGCTCTCTTGCTTACAAATCGGTTCACTTTGAAACGTGTCAACAGTACCTTCTGCTGCTAACAGGATACTATTAGCAATAACTATGTCCTGCAGCTTTCCTTCCAAAGCCTTCGAAATTCCCGTGATTAAATTCCTGAAGTTGGCCAACTCCTCGCGCTCACGCTCGAGCTGAGAGTTCAAGGACAGAATACGGGACGACATTTCCGCATTTTCACTCTGACACCACTGAAACTTTGACGTGAGTGTGGCATACTGGGTTTGCAAGCGCTCATGCTTGTCCTGCAAGTCTAAGCACATGGAGTGCTCGTCTCGTAGCTTGACTTCTAAATCTTTCGAACGGTCTCCTTCTATTCTGAGAGTGGCTTCCAGAATTGAAATTTTCTCGTGGTTGACTGCTTCCTGCTTTGCAAGACTGCCAGACATTATGAGTTCACTTTCCTGAGCAAGGAGCAGCTCTTTAGCAAGTGCGTCAATGTCTTTTTCCTTCTCACTGGCACGATGGCGGGCTTCCTCTAAATAGCATTCAGCTTGCTTGAGCTGCGCATCTAGCTCAGTCAGTCTCGATTCCCTTTCAACCAAGGCTCTTTCCAAGCAAATAATATCCCGCTTAAGAGACTCTTCGTGTAGCGTCTTTTCCAAAATCTCATTCTTCATGCTCTCAGTCTCGGATTCCTTACCCAGAAGTTTCTCCAAAACTTCGCTCTCAGCTCTTCGCAACTGAAGACAGTCCTGCTCAATGTATGAGCACTTGCTCGCAAGCTCGCATAATTTTTCTGTATTCACGCTAAGCAATAACTTCAATTGCTCTGCTTCAAGTATCGCATTGGCTTTCTCCATGCGAATCTTTTCCACTTCCTCTAGAAGTTCGCCGTTTTTGGCCTCGACTATGCGAAAGCTCTCCTTCATATCAACAAGTTCTTGATTGATCTTGCCAAAGTTCCGCTCGTACATAGCAGTAACATCGTCCTTTGCTTGTTCACAAGCTTGCAAACGCGATTTTCCATCATTTTCGAGAGCTTTCAGTTCATCATTAACATTAGATAAAAGTCTAACTTGCTCAAGAAGTGCATTTCTCTCGCAATGCGCAGTTTTCAAGCTGTCATTGGCAGCATGAAACATCAGGTTAACTGAGTCTAGCTGGCCTTGCAGAGCTGGGATATACAACATAAAAAATCATACTCTCCACGCAAAAGCATTGACAACACATTTCTAAAAAATAAAAATCTAATACCAACCTGCAGTCCTCCAAACCTTAGCCATATTGCAATGAAACTACGCTTGATATAATTAAGAAGCATGGAAACATAAACGTTTTTAATGATATTACAAGCTTGATCACATCCTCAAACCGCTTCCCAGAGGCAACAACTAGAAAACACACATACGCATACAACGATTAAGACGCATAAAAGAAAAGAATGCAGGATAAGTTGGTGTTTTAAGCAGAAAATTCACCCAGCAGTAAGCTGTTCCGATACATAGTGCATTAACACTGCAGATGGTACAACAACAGAACCATAATTGCATACCTAATTCGTGAGTTTGATTTTCAATCTTTAATGCGTTCAATTCGTCTTGCAAAGATTTAGCTCTTGCCTCTAAGGTCGAAATTTGCAGGTCTTTTTCAGAAAGTGCGCAGTTGAAGGCCAAAACTTCTTTATCGTTCTTAGCCACGGCTTCTTTCATACATGAGCTCAAGGTGTCAGTTGAGCTACGTAGGGAAGCGATCTCTTCATCCTACAGAATCGACAATTTCTTTGAGCATTTTCATCACGTAATTTAAAACTGAAGGAAGTCATTACAACAGCCAGCAAACGTATGAAAATATAAACACCTAGACAACACAAAGACAAGGGTGCATGCCCTTTGTAGCTCTAAGCTACATCAACTTGATGACCAGAGAATATGAAATTATAGTACCCATGCGTAACATACAGAGTTTTAACAGTCATTGTATACTGTTGTGTTCTACCTTGGCTTCTACTTCGGCCCGTAATAGACACGCTCTTTCCTCCAACCTCAATTTAACTTCATTCAGCACCGAGCACTGCTGTTCCGCAGCGCCAAGTGCAGATCTGCAAAAGGATGTGCAAGTAGCAAACCCTCATGACATGATGGGGATCTCTACTGATTGTTTAAGTAAATAAAATTACCTTTTCCAAAGTCATCATTAACCCACACTAATCTCTCCCCAAAAACTAATAAGAAAAGCTAGAGAATTTACGATTTTTTAATAACTTCACTAGATGCTGTGGCCTCTGGAACACCTAATTAGATATAGCAGCAAAGCAAATTACCTCAAACTATCAACCTCAGCCTGCAGCCGTGCACACATCTCTTGACCGGATAAGTCCTTTGACGATACCAAGGCTTTCAGCTCGTCAGCGGCCTTAACGATGTCCTCAAATTTGGCGTGCTCTGATAGCAGCTCCGACTGAACCCCAGCTAAAGATTCCCGGAGAGAGTCTCGTTCCTATACAGCAGAGAACAAAGTCAGCGTCATTGACAGGATGGGCAAGCAGTACAACTTTAGAACTATAACCTCAAGCACCAAATATGATTATACCGAATAGCGCTTAACGCAGCAGATAAGGTACATATCATACTTTCATTAGTATTCTGAGCTGAGCATGAGCGAAGCATAAAAAATTCCTTGTAGTCAGCAAAACACAACTACCATATTCTGCAAAATAAAGACGCCGAAGTAGAGCGTCAAAACATCCTGGATAGCCAATTAATCGAAGGGCAATATGGCTAATGCAAATGGAGACTTTATTCTTCCCTTACTTAGGTAGCATAATGAACGTGCGATCAGTGAAGCATACCTCAGTCGTAGAATCCAGCTGCTTTTCCAATGCAAAACGCTCATCCTCTAGTCGCTGTAGGAAGTTGACAAAATCTCGGCTTTTTTCAGAGCCCACTAAGATTGAAATATCATTTATTTGTTAACGCTCAGAGCCCATTACAACAAACATATTTTTATTGTACCTTCAATTAAATACCTATCATGACCAGCGTCAGCGTATGAGAAGCACAACCCAAAGCACATTCTAGAGGTACGCACCTGCAAAGATGCTCAGAAAAGCCAGCTTTGAATAACAAGAAAATAGATTCCAAAATTGAGAAGGTTCACAAGAAAGCAATTTTCTTTACCCAGGTTCGTTTCAAGGAAATGACACAATCGGATGTAACAACATACTGAAGTTAATCAAAGTTGAACCCGCGTTGATGGAGTAGAAACGAGCAACACGCACCATGAGACCATCAGAGCTGAGTGAACTGTACAACAAAGATGACTCTCACTTAACAGCACAGAATCATGTAAACATTTATGTGACGTTGGGGTCAGTGAAGTCAAGATAAGCAGATGTAGCAAGAACCTACATGAAGCAGCTGCAAGAACTCCAGCTTTTGCCACGCTGCTTTGTGACACCTTTCGGAGCTCTGTCGATTTAATGAACTCCGACAACACAAGGTTTATTTCAGACAGCTGACTTTCAAGCACATTCTTTTCTTCGCAGACAGACGAGAGCTTGCTTCTTGTATCGCTTTCTCGCGCCTCACATTCTAGAACTTTCGTCTGGGTGTGACTCATCTCCGTTCCTAATGATACCATAGTGTCTGTAAGCTTTCCTAATGTGCTAGTCTTTTCAAGTAGCTCAGACTTTAATCGCTCTATTTCATTCCGAAGAAGAGTCTCCCGTTCCGCTTGTTCAACAAGTTGAGCCCCAAGAGAGGTGCTAGCGCCATCTTTGGTCTCAAGAGCATGTTTCAAAGTAGATATCTCCAACTGCAAGCACTCTTCCGCCATGGAAAACGAGTCTGCTTGTTCTTTCATGGCTTTTTCAATCTCGTACAGCTCTAAACCTTTGCTTGTCAGCTTTTCCTGAAGAAGGCTACATTCGTCACCAAGTTTTTCCTTATCAAAAGTAAGTGCAGAAACTTTGCCATGCAGAAATTCCAACTGTTCTTTAATGTGGTTACGCTCACTTTCCAAGGCGATGATTGTTTCCTCTAGCCGCGTATTCGACACCGTTGCAGCTTCCACTTGAACTTGAAGAGATCGCAATTGAGTAGAAAGTACCTGGTTTCCCCTCTCCAGCTCGACGTTTCGTTCCTGGACGGCTAGCAGTATGGCCTGCAACACAAAGCACTTAAATACATAGCAACAATAAATCTGCATACAAATCTGGTTAGGCATAGGTTTTCAAAAGCAGAACCGATGAGCTTAAGGAAAATAGTTGGAACGCACAGGTTAGACCGAGAAATAGATACCTAAACAAGATAGATAGATAGATAGATAGATAGATAGATAGATAGATAGATAGATAGATAGATAGATATAGATAGATAGACAGATAGATAGACAGATAGATAGACAGATAGATAGATAAATAGACAGACAGATAGATAGATAAATAGACAGACAGACAGACAGACAAATAGACAGACAGACAGACAGACAGACAGACAGACAGACAGACAGACAGACAGACAGACAGACTGACAGGCAGACAGACAGACAGAGAGATAGATAGATAGATAGATAGATAGATAGATAGATTGATAGATAGATAGATAGATAGATAGATAGATAGATAGATA
>QQSS02218416.1:0-10927 GCA_003687565.2 Craspedacusta sowerbii
TGAGGAATTGTGAGCAGCAGAACTTACCTCAACTTCACCAGCTGTGTCAAGCTCCCCGCGACGGGCCCAGTACACATGTTCGCACTGTAATATACGGCATTAGATCGCTTAGGTACTCGGGCCCAAAATTATAGATCTACAAATTAGTAAAGCAGTATTTAACAGACACTTATTTGCCCTCGTCCAAGCCAAGTGCTGAAATAATTCTCAGGGATCTCGACAACGCGCCAAATGCATAGTTCCAACAAATTTTCGCGAGGTGGTACCAATGGTCAGACGAAATGGAAGGAAAAATAAAGAAATAAATAAATAAGTACGAGTATATATGTTTATATATACAAAAAATAAATTTATATATATATTCATATATAATTATATAAAAAATAAATATATATATTTACATATATTTTACATACATTATTTATATATATATTTACATATAATTATATAAAAAATAAATTTGCGGACTGTCATGAAGCGCTGTCAAGATCCACATTTATGCTGTGTCATGCAGGTACTATTGGTACATATATTAGCTTTTTTTCACACGCAGTGCGCAAGCTTGGTGTTCTTCTTTATGAAAGTTCTAGACAGACTTAGGGTGGCCCTTCTCTTCCGATTAGCTATGCTACAAAGAGCCCTCCCTCCCATTTACCCATGACATTGTATTTATGAATGCATTTATGTATGCTATTGCTTAATGGGAAAAATATATCTTGTTGTTATTGCTGTTGCTGTTGTTGTTGTTGTTGTTGTTGTTGTTGTTGTTGTTGTTGTTGTTGTTGCTGTTGTTGTTGTAAAGCAAACAACAAGAAGTGCTATCTCTAAGGAGGATCTTCGGTAAAAGTTAGACCTTGTTTTGTGAAAGAAAACAAGAAATCGCCAATAAATATAACGATAAATTGACCCTAAAAAACTTAGTGGAAGGACGATAAAAACTTTGCTACAGAAACGCGGAGCTTCAAGTAACAAGAGTAAATACGAGCTTAGAAATCTAGGCAATGCTTGCCGCGGAGGCATATGCGTTGTGAAATTGCGCATGCGCCGCCTGCGCAAGCAATCCGCTGAATGTCTACGCGCTGTACAGCCGTGCGCTTAAATGCGGTGGTGCTGAAATGTGATGGCGCTAAAAAGTGGTTGCGCTGGAATGAGGTTGCGCTAGAATGTGGTTGCGCTTGAATGTGGCTGCGCTAAATCAATGTAAGCGGAATAAAGAGTCTACAGACGATTCAACACGTTTCAGCGCGCTCCATTTTAACTACCACGCTTCAGCGCAGCCACATTTCAGCGCACTTCAATTCAGCTCACGGCGTTTTAGCGTATGAATGGGTTTTTCCTTCCTTCCTGTCTTTGGAATTCCTGAACATCACATGCTTCTCAAAGTAGTCAAAATAGCTTTGGCTGCATCTCATAATTAAAACACGTGATTTGAAAGTTTTTCAAATATCTGCTTTCCGTTACCGAATAACTAATGCAAGGGGGTTGGAATGCTGATGCAGATTTTATTAAGTAACCTGGGGCAAGATAGCCTTACGTCATTGAGGTAATCGTAGGGTATATATTAATTCTATGCCTATACGTACAGACAATTTGATAACAAATTCCTTGGCGTACGTTCAAGCCATTGCTAGCTAGATCAGCAAAATTCGCGTTTGTTCTGACAGACCTGCTATCGACATTTTACCTCTGGATGTATGAAAGACGAATTTATTAATGCCTAAATATTATCTTTAAAAAATATATTCTTACTCAGGGAGTCAAAATACATAACATTGACCCGGGGATAGATATTCAGTTTTACCTAATACGCAGAAATATCTGCTGCAGAAGTCGCTGGTTGTTTGATTGCTATATTTTCAAACAATTGGGGTCAAGAAAAACTGTGAAAAAGATGTCAATTTCTTCTAGAGAGATACTAAAAGTTGCTGTCATACATAAGCGTTTACACTGCAATGTTAGGCTCGTTTAAAGGACGGATTAAATGAGAAAACTGGCCAAACTACGAACTGACAAATATTTGCGGAGAAATTCCGTAAACGAATGTCTACGCGCGATTCGAAGAAAGGCTACGCGCTATATAGCGGTGCGCTGAAAAGTCGCAGCGCTAAAATGTGGCGGCGCTAAAATGTGGTGGCGCTGAAGTGTGGTGGTGCTAAAATTTGTGCGCTGAATCGATGTTAATATGGCTGCTGAAACAGCATGGGTTGAAACGTGACGCAACGCATCATTGTTACGCACTTGTTGATTTTGACACATTTGTTGACTTGTTGACACATTTGCTCAAGCCAGCAATCTTGTCTGAGCGTTTCGATCTTCTATTAAAGCGTCGAATAAATTGGCTGCTTTGGCTGTCAAGGCGAAACGAATCGCTTGGGACATCGGGGAGAAAGTCCTGAATTTCAGGTTTACTTGGCAACTGACGTGCGCCTTGGTGAGTGCGAAGTCTCGCTAACCTCAACGAAAACCGGTTGTACTGACCGAGCTCGTCCATCGTAATCGAATGGACTTTCCGCTACACGGCGTTATGGTTCGAAGCCGTTCTTCATCGTTAAAGTAGAGCCAGGATTCGCTCTTCGTAACAATGGGACGATAACGTACGTAGCAATCAATGAGTTCAAAACGAATGCGCGAGTAACAGTGTATATTGTCGCAGTGATAGCTGATCGGCTGGAATCTTCGGTAGGGAATGGTCTATTCACTCAGTTCGTGAGATGTGTGAGCGTTGCATGTTTTGGTGGCGCAAAATTTCGCGTACATGCGTATTTGGGATGGTAATTAATCCGCCTTTGTCTCTTGCTGTTCCTGAATTGTTTGCGCTTTGCTTTTCGTTTGATTATCGTTGTCCTGGAGGAGTGTTACCTTACCCTTGGGTTTTACTTTCATGTAGACCGTTTTCCTTCGTTTGTTTTTCCGTATCTACGGCGCGTTCTTACTCTAGAAACTCCGCTGAATCGGTTTATTTTATGACTAGGTTTAAATTATTCATTGCGTTCTGTGTATTCATTTCATATTCGTTGCTAGTGGCCAACATGGGTAGCGGTCCTAGATCCAGACATGACATGGACTGTCGCGCCGGCTGTTTATCATGCTTACAGATAACTTCGGGGTTTATAACGTGATAGCTTGGCATGCGAAGAAAGCAGCTTTGCCTTAAGTTCTTAATCGCTAGATCTGTTTTTTTTTTCAAGAGCGCGAAATAGGAGCGGAAGGCAGGGTGTCGTTATCGGATTCGCGTGATAGGTGCGGGTTTTTAATTACGACAAGTCACGACATTTACAGAACTGCTAGCGTCGTTGAAAAAACAAAGCGAAACAACAACAACAACAACAACAACAACATCAACAACAACAACAACAGAACCAGCACGTGCATTTCATTTAATGCTGTTCACGTGCGTCGTCTATGCGTCTTAGATTCTTGGTGACTGCCTCAAACAAATGCTATTTTAATTCCTGTAAGCCATGCTGCCTTCCCAGCGGAATATGACGCTCTGCCTCTCTGTTTTTGGGTCGGCGGTGCCTACTATGGTAACAACTCGAACCTGCCTGACCCGCATTTGCCCTTGGCTAAAATTATGGCAAAAGCTGTTGAGACAATTCTGTTTATCACACTTTTTATGCGAATAAAAGTAGCATAGAAATACTTCTTTAGAGAAGTATTAGGCGGGCTCCTCAACTCCGATTACCTTTGCTAAAGAGGAGCCCTACTTTCCATTGTGCGTTTTATTTTAATTTTGTTTTGTTTCTTTGGAAAAATAAATTCTTGTCTTCTCTTGTCTTTGATGTAGAGATGTATCTAGCAAATAATTTTTTTCTGCACCGTTCGCGGATTTAGAACTTAAGAAATTCGTGAGATAAGAATAATTTGTGAAATAAGAATTATTCGTGATAACCTTTAACAACAGTTGCCTTCTAACCTCAGGTGACGCGCATCGCCATTCTTTAATATTGAATTGGGACTTGGGTTTGCAAAGTCTTTTTCTTGTCATTGTTCTACCCGATATGGCTGTGTCGTTTTTGTTGCGGCAATCCTTAGGAAGAGCGCGGTTGGGTTAAATCCGATAGTGGCCTCGGCTATGGCTATCCCAGCTCATACTGCAGCGTTTCTTTTTCTGTTTTTCTCTAAGAATCCTGCTTAGTCTGGGACGGGCGCGCAAAATGGAGTCGTCGTTGAGCAATGTGCCGACAGAAGTTGCCGACAACCATGACGTCGTTGCCGACAACCATGACGTCGGTGCCATAGGTGGCCACGACGAGCGGCTACCGTTGAACGATGGCGTCGGAGGTAGCGTCGTTGCCCATGACTCCGTAGCCGTTAGAGAGCGTCACGAGGTGGAGAAGCCAGCGTTTAGTGACGCATACGAAGAGGAAGCCCTTGGACCTGACCCACTCACCAAAGAAGAACTAGAAGAAAGGGAAATATGTGATAAGCGATTTGGTGTTGGTGTTTATAGAAGAACTCTGCAAGGCAGTTGCGTTGGCTACAGTTCGCCCGAAGGTCAGAAGATCATGCGTGAGGCTATAAAAACGAAGTACATGAACATTCACTATAGTTTGATGGAGCAGTTTCACACTCAGTCCGATCCTTTCTTCTGCGGGTTCGGTACCTTGACCAACGTTCTGAACTCTCTACAGGTGGACCCGGGGCGCAAGTGGAGACTTGGTTGGCGGTGGTACGATGAATCAATGATTCAGACGTGTGTCTCCTTGAAGAAGATTTCCAGCACGGAAGAAGGGATCGACTTTGAGCAGTTCTTATGTGCCGCGAAGACCAACCATCTTGAGGCGGATGCGGTGCGGGTGACAGCACAGTCGTCGATAGATCACTTCAGGTAGGTAGTCACGTGTGTCTGATTGTTGTTAGTAACGGTTATGTCGAGTATCTGAAGCTTGAGTATGCTAACATGATACATGAATTTTAAATGTCGGATGCTGGAGGCCACCACTAGAATAGGATATTTATGCTTAGTAATTTCCTCCACTACACCACAAGTTCTTCAAGTGCATGGATGCTGAGCCGAAACGTATGTTGTTTTTTTGCTGCTGCTGTTGTTTTTATTTTTCTTGTTGTTGCTGTTGCTGTTGTTGTGGTTGTTGTTTTTGTTGCTGCTGCTATTCTTGTTGTTGCTGCTATTATTATTATTATTGTTGTTGTTGTTGTTGTTGTTGCTGTTGTTGTAGTTGTTGTTCTCGGATGTGTTGTTCAGTGTAGTTGAAATGTTAGTTCCCGCTGCTCAAATGCGGGCTTTGTCTTTGTTATTGTGGTAGAAAAAAAACGGCGCTCGCATCCAGCAATGCTGTTTCTCCATTGCTGATTTAAAATGTGTTATGTTGAATCATTATGTTATGCCCCGAACGCTTCATACTGCCGGTGTTTGCATCTGCATGCAATCATTCGTGCTAGTTGTGATGTGCAGCGTCAGTGGCCTAGCAGACAGCGCATGCTTCTTACAGCGAATTGACGATTTTGTGTTGGTATGTTTGGACAGCGTGCTCGCAAGAATAGTGATGTCGTTTTGCTTAGCTTAGACTGGTGGATTCGAGTCGTATTTTCTCGTCGCTTAGAATCGTGATCTTTTGATCTGTGAGGCAAGAAGAAAACTTTTAAAAGTTTTTGAAAGATTAATCTTTGTAGACATAACGTTAGATATAAGGGCATATAAGAATAACATAAGTGTATCGTGGCATGGATGAAGGCAGACAACGGACAGGGTGAAAATAATGATTAACCCGGTTTATCGCTACGAACTAGCCGCTAACTTTTAGGTACGTTATTTTTATTTTAAAAGCTGCAAAGCCAACCTTTGAAAGCTTCTTGGTTCTCTTCTTCGTCTATGATATATTTGGATTTGGCATTACTGTCTAGATCTTCTTAACGCATATGAAAGCAGTGATCCACTACGGTCAATGTTGTCTATAACTACGTAAATCTTATTTAGGCAAGCAGTGAAGCTAAGTTGCCGGTCCACCGACACTGTTCTCGTTTGTTCGTATGCTCGCGCGACGATGCTGCAAACGGGCAGTGGTCATTTCGTGCCCATTGGCGGCTACCACAAGAGGCGCGATTTGATCCTGATCTTGGATGTCGCACGCTACAAGTTGCCTCCCCACTGGGTTCCTGTCAAGTTGATGTGGCAGTCCATGCAAGAGCTAGACCAATCCATCGGTTTGTGCGCATATCCTAGTGACTAGTGCATGCCTTTCGTTCCGTCTTTGCAATTCTCACAGCAAAGGGAGCTAGGATCAAGCGAGAATTAGGCAACTTTTATTGCTCGATTGTCCTTGCTTGTCGATTGTTTTTCTGTCGTCAATCTGTGTCTCGAGGAGAAGCTGGGAATGCATAGGTGTTCCTTAATATAGGTTCCGTTATGCTGCCAGATTTTCCTATTTGAGCTGTGAGTTTAGCGTTGACTGGGTTCGGCTTGAATTTTACGGAGCATTTGAAAACTTAAAAATACCTTGCTATTTATTTTTTCTTATATTAATTTATTTTTTATATCTTATTATAACATGGCCTTGATATTTATCTTTTATTTTTCGATTGTGCTTGGAATGTTTTAGGTTTCATGAGAAGGCTAATGCTGCTTCTATTGACTCGTGTTTTCTTTTTCCTCTCCTTCCACAGGATTGCCTAGAGGGTATGCTCTGATTCGCAAGAACATGGAGAAAGGTCGCGTCCGCCTTCTGCACAACGGGTTGGAACTTGCCCAAGTTGACACGTGTCCACATAGTGTGGAGACGGAGACTTTGTTGGCATCGGTGAGATCGTTTGATGCCAAGTGGAAAGAGCTGCTAGCTGAGTTCTCGTGCTCTGACACGCACGAAGGTATTTGTGTGGATCCCGTATGCCGCTGCGTGGAGCAGGCACTCATCAAGTTTGTCAGGTCCAATTTCCTGTCCGGTCATCCGTGCTTGAGACTTGTGACCCTACTCTCGCCCGCTTTGAGGGACAGTATCAGGGAGACAAGAGTGTTCCGAGCTCTGTCTGCGGCCCTCGCGTCTCTTCAGTACGATTTGGAGGAGTTGGACCATGGTCGGCCTGAACGACAAATCCCAGTGAAGGACTCCTTGAGGAAATTGCTTTGTTTGAAGTTGCAAGAAAAAGCTCAGATGGAGCGGAATGTTGAAGAGCGCACCATGCTGTTCGCTTTGTTTATGATAGGCTACCCGTATCCCGAAATGCCCGCGTCTTGCAATGGGTACTTCATAGAACAGTACACCAAGAAGGAGAATTCGATTCCGGGAGAGTTCATCAACGCGTGGCTGTGTCAGTACAAGTTTATAGTCCGGATGTTGAGGCATGCTCGCCATGAAGCCCGGTTCGAAGAAAAGCGCTCCTGAACCAGAATTACTAAATTATTTACTTATTGAATTACGCTGCTAATTTTCTTTTATTGATAGTTTTTATGGACTTTGTAAATATTCAAGCAGGTTTTCGAGTTTCCGCTGTGCCACTAGGCTTTAGACTGCTATAGGCACTGACTTTAGAATTAGACTGTGACCTAGGCTCAAATCTCGATACGGATGTCGCGCATGCTCAGTGAGAATTGCTAACTCTTGCCTGGCACTTGTTTGACGTGCGTGCAATCAGGAGTTAGGACTCGTGCGAGCATGCAGCCCATTGTCGCTTGTCACAAGAACTCCTTCTGTAAGCATGTAAATCCGAAATAAGATGAATTTAGGTTTATATAGACAGCTTCTATTTTTGGAAAATATGATAGACTGTAGCGGGGTGCTTTTGGGTTTTAGGGTATCTCTGTGGGTGGGACCATTCTTGATCTTTAATATGTTATTGTTCTTTGTTGTTGGCGTACACCTAAGCGTGTGTTTGCGTGCGTGCTTGTAGATGCGTTTGAGAGACCAGATGTAGTTTTATGCGCTGTTCAACTGGAGAATGACTAATCTGCGAATTCCGTTTCAAAAACATGACCTGTGGCTCTTGTGTTTGATTGAAGGAAAGCGTATGTCAGGTAAAGAAATTCTCATATAAGAGCACAAAGAAGATTTGTCTCACTTTTTGTAATCGTACTGTAGGTGCTGATTACCCCAGTCGCTCTACAGGGTGGCACATACGTGAACCCCAGTCATTACATTCGGAAACTTTTGCCAGGTCTGCCTTAAAGATCTTGGCAGCATGTGGCGATTGTTATTGCAGCAAGCAGGTCATTGAATTTATGAAAAGCAAACAAATCTTACTTATATTGTTCCATGCTGATTCTGAGGTTGGCCCAATCGAGAGTAAATATTTACTAACAGCGTTGTTTAAATGCCGAATACCCGTCATTTTTTTTTTAAAAACGGAAATATTTAAATCAACCGCTGAGGAAGTACTTAAGCGCCAGACATGTGGCGCGCCTTAGGCCAATACATCCCTCGCCGAAGGGTATTTTGCGATACCATACTGCGGGGAAAGCCGTACTTTTTGCCTTGCATCGCACTCTGACGGTCATTTTTCCCATGGTAAACTTCGATTACATCTCTTGTGATTACATCTCTTCCTACAAGCACCTATGTATTTAGCTGACATCTGAATGAAATATTCCACAAACTTTCTGCACAAAATTCAGAATTTTATATGCCTGCATCCGTGATTTTGGTTTCGGTTGGTACAACCGTTGGCAGCAAATTGATTGGAAAGAGGAGCGGAAGAAACGGCCGCGATATCATTTAACTTGTTTCATGCTGAAAATATTTGTGTACTGTGTGCAAATGCGGCCCACCCATCGATCTAACCACGACGCAGGTCAAATCACATGGCCGACACAAGGAAACAGCCGATTGTGTTGTCGACAAAGAGGAGGTGTGCGAGAGTCGAGCGTGTTTGGGATTCTTTAAGCGTCTGCGGAGCTTGATGCGCCTTGACATACGATAGCCTGGTTCATCCTAGTTCACCTGTCGGAAACTGCTAGGGGAAAGAAAACGGTCACCAGATCTAGAGCACTTAGGCAAGCGATCTTTTGCTCTATATTGAAAACCAGTGCTAAAAGAAGTAAATATAAGGTTTACGTCAGCAACCTTACAATAAGTATTAATTATAATACAAATTTTTCGTTTAGCTACTTTGGATACAAAACCAAGGTATGGGAGTTTGCAATTGCGTGTTGGACTCGTATTATGATCTTTAGGAAGTTGTTCTTGTGGATCCAGTTTAGTGTGTAAATATGACGTAATGCATCTACTTACGAGAGATTCAGAACACTTGTTCTTGATGAGAATATTAGTAACTCTCGTTATATCCGTATTTATTCCCGTCTTTCACTTCCAGCTCGCTTGTACTGTTAACCTAAAACTAGTATGTCTTCTATTTCTTCTTTCCGACATATTATTTCCTCAGTTGCCTACTTCTCTTTCCTCTCTGCGCGCTTCGGACACCTACGCTACGAAGAATTCATTTTCTTATGCCAAGGAAATTAACCAGGCGTGCGCAGCTGGTAAGTTCATGTTTGCACCTTGTTCACTTTCGTACATTTAATGGAGACTGTAGATCTTCCATTAAGTACTATTTCAGGTATTTTAGGTAACACTGTAAGAATTTATTGTCTCAAAATGCGTGGAAAGGAATAAGCATAAACAAAACAAAAATTAAATATAACGTATAAAGGGAAGGGGGCTATTCTTAGTGAAGTTAATCGAAGTTGAAGAGTCTTTAAAAGTTCTCTATGGAAGTACTTTTATGCTCATATAAAAAAGCGATAAATCTCCGCAACAGCCTTGGCCAAAGTTTTAGAAAAGTTTTAGCAAATGCCAGTTAATTACCGCTCGACACAGATACAGTTTCTGTCCTGGCGATTGCTGGTTTACGGATCTGGCTGATTCTGGCTCCTCAAAGTCAACGAACCGATCATCTTGATGCGTGACGATATTGATAAGAGTCGTTAGAACAGGCATTACTGAAACATGATTGGAATAAAAAAAAACTCCCATGCACGATCGTAGTTAGTTAATTGATTGCGTGACCAAGAGCTTGGCACAGCGCACATCACCATACCGCTAGCACGAATGCGACTGCGTATGATCAAATATTGGGAGTGGCTAGCTCGTTCGCTTCTCAAATGCCTGAATGCAATCATGCACCAGGAAAGACTGGTCCTTGCATGCATGGGAAAACAAAATGGCGCAGCAGTGGAGGGCAATGCGCCTTTTAATAGACCTGGGGCGGCATGTTTCCCTTTACGTAACTAAGAGCCTGACAAAAAGGAAATGTTTGTTGTGTCGTGTGCGCAAGTGGGTAAACTTTCTGTCACTACAAACTTAATGTATGAATTGATAGGCGAGCATTTTATCGGCGACACCAGAGTTTACTTACTTTAAAGGGTTCGCGCCTCTTTCACATTTAAGAATATGTCCTTACGCGATTAATGGCGGACTCACCGGAGGATAAAATAGCATCTACACGATAAAGATCAAATTTTCAAAGATCAAATAGCATCTACACGATATAGATCAATTCGCTATGAAACTATACTCCGATTTGAACCATTTTTCAATTACATATTGCTTGTTTGGCGCATTCCGAATTCGACAACGGCAGAAGACACCGGTTGGTAATGAACAAAACCGGAACAAATCAAGAGCAGGTTTTTTAGAACTGAATTTCAATCTCTGCGCACTGTGTTACAGTGTTAAACCAGCATTGGAGCAAACTTGTTGCCCCTGCTGTGTTAAGTGGCCGCACAAAATATGCGTCCGTGGTGCATATACTTCCGGTATTCCTATCAAAATTGTTATGCCCATAAAGATATCTCTAGGCTTATGATAAACGTGTTTGTTTGGTCGCGCGTGGTGTAACGATCTGCAAGTGCTATAATCTAATCTCGATATCCGTGTCAATAGCAACCTCATGACAGATTCCTATCTATCTATCTATCTATCTATCTATCTATCTATCTATCTATCTATCTATCTATCTATCTATTATCTATCTATCT
>QQSS02218427.1:0-10926 GCA_003687565.2 Craspedacusta sowerbii
CTACCGAGAGCGATGTTCAAGAGGACATCATCCGAGGCACCATGCCTAGAATAGTGAGTGGTGCCGAGGTATACCGATTGTGTCGTGATGAACTGAGAAATATATGAAGTTTAAAAAAATTATTATTATACCTTAGTTACAAGTGCACTTGAGCTAAAACGATCCAAGTTTCAGAGGAGCAAGATTGTTAATTGTTTTTACACTATATTTAGCTGCGTTTTTTTACTGGCTCAATTATGTACTATTTTGAGGGTCTGTGCGGCGGTCCTGTGTGAAGTTCTGTGAGAACGATCTTTCAATTCTCCCTTTGAAAAGCGTGTTACAATTATTAGCGGCTGTAGCTTCTCTACTCGCGCTCGCGTCGCTTGGGGTTCTTGTAAGTGATTGAATATAAACCCTGTCGTGGGACGCTTACTGAGCGCCTCGCGGAACAAAAAGTATTGGCTTCCCGTTTATGAGTTATTTATACCTATAGGTTGAATGTTAACCATCTGTTCCATTCCATCTTGTCCAGAATAAGTTTTGCAGAAGATCGCATTTTGCTTCATGACCGAAAAAGGTATGGCGCGTACTGGCGGGCGAAATGGAACGAAAAAAATTGTGTGCGTACGTGTGTGTGTTTGTGTGTGCGTGTGTGTGTGCGTGTGTGTGTGCGTGTGTGTGTTTGTGTGCGTGTGTGTGTTTGTGTTTGTGTGTGTGCGGGTGTGGGTGTGTGTTGTGTGGGTGTGAGCGTGTGTGTGTGTTTGTGTGTGTGTCTGTCTGTCTGTCTGTGAGTCTGTGTGGGGGTGCTTGGGTGGGGTGGGACCCAGCGGATACCGTTATCGCAATAAATGCGGGTGCCTTTGTCATCACGAGGAACAACAGAGCTGCAACCCCTGAGTGCAACTGAGAGCGGCTGTTAAGGATACGCACGCATCATCATGGTAATAAGCTTTTTCCGTACGGCCACCGTCGGAGAAATTCAATCAACGTACCGTGCGTCTATAAAAGGGCCTCCTACCTCTCTTTTTGCCCCGTTTGCAGTTGCCGCCCATTAAACGCGCGAAGCGTTGTGATCTTTTCATAGTTACAGTGGCTGTGTCAAGTATTCTTTATAGCCCTTTGGCGACATTCTTTAAGTTCTTGAACTTAACTGCTCTCGCTATCTTCACCAACTTTCACGAAAGTCGTCGTGTCTATTTCGTTGTAGAAAATGTAGTCACAGTGTACTGAGTCTATAGACGTATAGACTAGAGACGTCATTATAGTGTATGATTCGTGATACGAGCCGACTTGTTCTCGTGCGCATGCTCTAGAATACGGGCTGGAGTTCTCGCGACCACGTGTAGTTGTGCTTTTCTTAGACTATCTGGTGGAGTTTTTGTTTATTAGGTGCAGTAAAACCCTTCCTGCTTGTTTGTTACTTTTAAATAGTCCCTCGCACCTTAACTCAAGCCACATATTTAGGAAGAAGCCTGGGGCCTGTGGTAACTATGGCAACGGAATATGCTTGTATAAATTCTACATGCTCTCTATGCTTAATGGATTCTTAGTGACATAATCCTGTTTTTAAAGCAAACGCGGCAGAGGGAAATTTACCCCATCAATATTATTACCCGCTAAGTTTCGCTCGAAGTTGATGCGGATTTATAATACGGCATTACCTCCTGTGGCTCCGAATCTTCTAATTTGTCCCCTTCTCCTGGACAGCTATCCTTAAACCGTACACTTAGAGTGGATCTAGAAGTGGACCTCGGTATAATTCCTGTTATTATGCATTCAGGCGCAAAGCAGTAACGCCTGGCTATAGGTGAGAAACTCCTGGTTGCAGTTTACACAATCAATTACTTTGAACGTTCGTATCTAGTTTGAGTCACTGCATATGCATTCTGCCCAGCTGAATACAAAACACCCTACTTTTGTCGTTACCGAATCTCATGTTGATCGGCTCGTCATATATGTTATGTATGCAGTGGCGTTACTAGGGTTGGTGTCGCTAGGTGCGGTAAACTCTTGCTGTCACCCCTCTAGACTTTTGCTTATACCGTAGACCTTTTCCGCATGCTCCTGTTCTATAGAAATAGAATTGTTTATAAAATGTTTGTAAAGTACGTAAGAAAGTAAGCAAATTAAACAATTTAAGTTCGAGACCTCAGATCAATCATAAATTAAGAACTAGTTGAAACGTCCGGTTGCTGTTATTTATCTGTAACCTTCATTGTATTTAGAAGTTTCCCTTTCTGTTACTCAAGGCTGTCTGGTGCTTAAATCAATAATCGTTCGCCATATCATTTTCGATTACGAAATCCGTCTAGACCGAGCTCTGTCTGCTCTGTGAAATTTGCATTTTTGTTTTTCATTTTGGTGTCTCCACTCTGTGGCAGCTCGTCATGATGTCACCGAGTGCGGCCCACGGCCCCCTGCGCCCTCCTAGCGACGCCACTGCATGTATGTCATAAGCAAAATGTCACAATCTAAGTTCGGACTTTGCTGTACGTGTTCCGATATTCAGGTCGACTCTCTATTTGTATCCGTGATGTCTTGCATCCTCTCCATGGAAGGATCGTACACGAGGACTAAATACTTAAGTTATTATAAGCCTATCCTTCGACTCTTGTTATTTACTTCTTGCATAAATTGTTGAGGAGACCTGTTCTACCTATTTATTAGACTTAGCAGGAACTCCACTAGTATTAGATTGGGTTAACAATAAGCTTGGCATTAGTGCGCATATTCATAGCGCGCAAACCGTAATCTCAACTGAAATTCAATTCAATACATTGAATGCGGCCTTGCAACGGCATATTAAAGCACTTTTTAAAAAGAGGATTATTACATATTGTATCACGGCCACTTGCCATTTTTTTCACCCAGTTAATTCTCATATGGTTTCCAGACGTACCTTCAACTGATTCTGCAGGATCGAAATTTAACTTGAACAACCTAAGAGACATTTGCCAAGGGAATCCTGTGCTGACGGATGTTCCGAAGGATCACCGAAGGTAAAACTTAGCCTATCTCTAGTGCATACCCGGAGAACAAGCTCTGCGTACTTGTTTTGTGTGTGTTTGTGTGTGCGCTCTCGCACGAGTGTTTGTGTGTGTGCGCGCTTCTGTGTGTGTGAACGATTGTATGTGTTTGTGTGTGTGTGTGTGTGTGCGGGTGTGAGTGTGTGTGGTGCGCGTGTGTGTATTTATGTATGTGTGTCTGTGTGTGTGTGTTTGTTTGTGTGTGTTTGTGTGTGTGTGTGTGTGTGCGGGTGTGAGTGTGTGTGGTGCGCGTGTGTGTATTTATGTATGTGGGTCTGTGCGTGTGTCTGTGTGTGTCTGTCATCATTTTAAAATCTTCCCTGAACAATTGCAGTGTAAGGTATTTATTAGAACAAGGCGTCAACTCAGCCGTTGTTTCGATAGAGAACATTTATGTCTAACACCTCACCCGATAAGCATGGGGCCCTTATGAGGAAAGAAGAAAAGTCTTCTGTTAAAAATGGGAACAAAAATCATTTACGCCATTTTGGCAAATAGAAATACGCATCGGTCCTTAGAAATGATCATAGACTATAAAATAAAAGCAAGCCGCAGAGCGTGAGAGAAAGAAAGAAATAGAAAGTAGGAAGAAATACAATCTAAATAGATAAAGATGTTGCTGGACGGCTATTGATGCGCTGTATAATGTAATGCGTAGTTTTTGCGACTTTTCGAAGGATTTCTCGTGCGTGCCGTAGTAATTCTAGCACAAATGTCGCTCACTTAATAATTTTTGGTAACTTGCATGTTTGGTTCTTCGATGCCTTTTTTAAATTTGATTTAAAGTAAGATAAATTTTGATTAAAAATAAATCCACATTTTTTTTTTGGTTATCGGTTGTCAGGCTCAGACAATTACTTGAAGTTTAATTCGCAATTTTGAGTTCATGTTGCCTCGGTCGTCTTGTGATTAGCCAAGTGACGCTTTCGTTGCAGTTTCGGAGCAAGTATGATCTACTTTGTCGCATCTCTCCTCTTGCTGCCGGTGGTCGCCTCGTCCGTGACCCCCTTCGAAGGTATGAGCATCGTGTGTCGACCTGAGACGGTCTATATCGACATCGAAGAACATGGCTGTCGTGCAAACGGTACCAAAATATGTTTGTTTTTGTTTATTTGTTTGCGCTTAATCGAAATAGTTCAATATTATAGATAACCTTCAAAAGGAAGAATGCGGTCTTAACTTTACAAGACATTTTTGGACTAATTCTTTTGCCTGTCTCAAATAACTTTACGCTTCCAAGAAACCGTTATGAATAGCCAGGGGGTGTGCACACTGCTTATGTCAGCGCGCGTTTATGGCTATGCATTTGACCAGGCGTTAAATTCATGAGACGCAAGAGCACATTTTATCGATAAATTTCTCATTTTTCAAGTAAATGCTCCACTCAAGCATATGCTACATAGAAACATGACAAGAAAGATGGGGGCAACGAGAAGAAGATGGAACTATTAGGAAAAACTTAACAGGCAAATTATTAACTGGAGGGTGTAGAACTGGCTTCAGCCACTGAGTGTGTATCGCTTCTTAAAGCTTTCTTTGCAAGTCCATGGCTGCACCATCTGAGGCAGAAAACCGCTCGGCAGAACCTAACGGCTTATAATGACCATTCTTGGCCTGCATCTGCGCATGTGGCGCCTTCTCTTTCCGTAAATGGTCTTCAATTTGGGTTTCGAGATGGTTGGAGGTTTTATCATTGCGGCCGACAAGTAAAGATGTAAGCGATGACGGATCTGAGATTTATGGGACAGCTTTCTTGTCTCAAAAGGCGGACGAGCTTAAATGGTGAAAGCCTACTACGTTTTTGCATACATTACACGGACTGAGGCGATGTTCTTCATGTATTCTGTAATGATGTGAGCAATATATGCATTTGCAACGTAGTAAGTGTCACATGAGCAGGTATTAATCTAAACAAAGTTTATGATGTATAAGGAGTTCTGGAGTCTTAGGCTGCAAGTGTCGATACCGTTCACTCTGCATGTAACATACTTTTTTAGGTGTGGGTTAAGTGGGCAAACGATCCTGTATAAATATATTTTCGAAGAGGGGCTGTGGGCGTCACTGTCTTATGTTCCGATGGATCCGTAAATCTCATAATTGTGAATGTTTTTCTTCTTTGCCATGATTCATTTATTGCTGATTTTCATGGTTAGATGTGGCAATCAATAATGCTCGTTGAGTGACCACGGATTCTCTTAAATTCGAAATAATTTTGTTTAGGTGTGGCTATTGATTATTGCAAAGGCAATTGCCGATCAGCCACGAAATACGTGCACGAGTACCCCTACTACAAGTCGATCTGCGAGTGCTGTAAGCATAAGTCCATGAGGAAGAAGCTCATCCAAATGGATTGCGAGGAGAACAAGAAGAAAATTATTGCCCGAGACTCAGTCACTGAGTGTGAATGCAGTATCTGTGAAACAAAGAAGTAAACGTATCATCTTTTGTGATTTGTCTATATCGCTTTTGAATTTTTAATAAGAGCACTTTGTTAATTTTATCGTGCATTTATTGGTAAAAATTAAATATCGCAATTTGGGGATTGCTATTTCTCGATTTGAGTTCGAATAAAGGATATTTTGCTCGACACATTGCCGGAAATCTTTTTGGTCTCATGAATGCCACCAGATTTTGGACTAAAGTTATGTGCATGGTGAAGGTGGAGCTGCTTTGTAAACGCTGCGGTCAGCATTGTGAGTCATACGTACCACAAGCACTAGAAATGGAACATATTTTAGTTGTTAATGCGCGTTTTCATTGTTTGGCCTAAGCCTTTTTCGAAGGATTCTCAGACGAATTCGCCACGGTCGACCCTTCCGGGCAGAAAAACGTGCTAGGCTACCTAAGCGTTGCAACGGCATCTCAATGTATTGCTTTTGCAGCACCTCTGGCCTGTCGGTATTGCCCGCATTCTGTTGCTGCTGACCTTCACGTACAATGCTTGCGTTCTAATAAGCCAGACAGCAGCATGCTATTGATGGAACCTCTGGTTGTAACGAAATCTCATCCTTGCATAGACTTACTGGAGGATACTTCTTGGACTTCCGTAGAACATGAGCTAGTGATCCAAGTTTTTATTTGGTCGGCGCTGGTTGGTTTGTCTCGCCTGCGAAGTTGTCGTGAGAAACCAGGACATGTAAAAATGCCTAGTAAATGATCTCTGTCGTTGTAGTTCCTAAATCGAGATCTCTCCGCTGTTTTAATGAAGCTTGTGCTTGCTGGTAGAAGTGCAGGCTAGGTTTTAGCGGGCTAGTTTTAATCGCAGTTTCTTTTATAGTTGGTGGTGCACCTTGACGAGAGTTTGCGTGCCCCATAACAGAAACGAAAACACCGAGAAGTTATCAAATATTTACTCAGTTTTGTAAAATGCTAATTTGCAAAGAATTTGCTGCTGCATTTCTGCGCGAATGCTTGGTGCCAAATCAATTGTTAGCCACGCCAAGAAAGCGACTTCATGCATGCGTACTGTCATATCATTACCAGTTTTTTTCGACTCCACGGACAAGCGACCTACGCCTGGCAGAGCCCTAGAGATTTTTGTGAGTCCTAATTTAATATAGTTGAGTGCGGACCTAAATTTTAGAATATGAAACTTCTATCTTATGTTGCTATGAAACTTCTTGACGAAGACGACTTCGCCATGTTACCTTAGAAATGTCAACTCCAGGTTTGTCGCGAAAGTTCACTCTTGAAACTTTATAAAAGTAAAGCATCCTTATAAACATAGAATCCCTGCACACATTTTTTTAAAACCTTTTTTATACATCAATGGATTATGCATCCCTTAATAACTAAGTATGAGATGATTATTGCTAGGTATTGAAGGATGTATTAGTGACAGTGGTTGAGCAAGCGATGATTATTGTGATTTCGGATTCATAATAGATATTAAATTATGGATGTGTCAGCACTAACCTGCTCCCCAATCCAATATGGGCAGATATCCTAAAGATCTGAGAGGGTGTTGTTTGTAAGTCATAAACGATTCTATCTGACAGAGTACAAGCAAGTAACGTCACACTTTGCGAGTGGCAAAATAGACATGTAACCTGTTTGTCCATTGATCTGAGCTGCTACAGTTTCACAACAAGTGCTGTCTCTGCCAATTGTCATTCAATCGCAGCATGCAGTTAGGAATTCTTGAGCTTTCGGCTTTATCAAGCCTTATTTTAATATGTATCCATTAACTGATGCTAGCAGCCAAGCTTAATGAAGTCTGAAAGACTAGCATCTGTAATTTAAGCAAGCATTTTGATGTTAAAGACGTGGAACCTGCGGTCTCGCGTTTATAATTTATTTCGCAAATTTATTAATAGCAAGCTTCTTTTTTTTTTCTTCATGTAGCTAATCGCCATCGAAAATATTACAAACATAGGATAATACACTTCGTAGTGATACAGACAAGAAGGTTGCTGTTAGTCCTATTTACTTGCTTCTGGTCATGGATCCCCTAGAAGACCATGGGTCTTTTCATGGGGCTCCATTAGCAGACTGGACTTTTCTTAAGGGGCTTCACATAATCAGTGTTTACATAGTGGACATGAATTAGAGATGCAAAACTTCGGAGGCAACGGTGGCTTCGGCAGTTAACCGGAAGTGGCGTGCAATTGCTTCTGCTAAATAACATGGGTGATGTTTCCCGTAAATTCTAAGCTGAGAAGGATGTTTAGGTTTTCGAGCATGGCTTATCTGGCAATTGCCATGAGGTAAGGCAACAGTTAAAATAAGTAATTTAGAGTGAAATGCAGTGAATGATGATTTTGACATGAGAACAACGTAAAAGAATGAGAGTCTTCAACAAAGCTAATGTTGCAAATGTTGTTTTTTCTATTTTCACGTCTGATTGTAAGATTTTTTAAACTTTAGGAACAAATTTGGTCAGCAACTCAAATTTAAGGTATATTTTCAATTCTTGGGTGCAATCCCTCTTTTACTTTCATTCAAAGTCTATCGGACCCTAAAGGCTTGATAGTTTATAATGTCTATGCGTTGTGCCGGTGACGGTTTCTTGAGTTGTAACTTATGGAAATGCCAATGTTGGGTGACCAGCCCATACGAAATCATTTTTGAGTGACTATAACTGCGCGCAGAAATTACGCAAGATTACTGAGGTATCCTCCTTCATTACAAGCACAGTCGAAGAAATGCGGGAGCGCATTTTTCTGGGTGTATTCGCTCGTATGACTTGACTCGGAGTAGTACGTTTCTGCCTATAGCTCCTGCTCGTGTACACGTACACCAAGTACGAACATATGTGTCGCTATAGACGCCGCCTGTCCATGATTTGGATTAATCACGAGACACTGTAGGTCTTTAACAAAACATACTTTCTCTAGGGCTTATTAAAACTTATTTTTCCGCGAGAGCACAAATTTTAGTTCGCGATGTGTAACATTTTTATGCATGCATGGATATACTTATGAATGGCCCATTGCCAAGCAGAAGGTTAATTTTAAAGAAAGACAGCCGTCAGTCTTTTGGGTGAAATAAACACTGTCATAGCTCAGGAGCACATAGGGTTTCTAGATTTGATAGATTTTGTGATTTAAAATTTCTCTTTTTATATTTTTACAAGAATTTAATTGTAGTGTATTTTATTAATGTGCAGGCCATTGGGTTTTTATAAACTTTCCATGCCTAGTTAGATTCTTCCAGTCAGATGTTGTTATCAAAAGGCAAGGTCTTTTTTTACAAGTATGAATGTTGATTGGCCTTCAATATTCATGTGTTATCATGCTTAAAATAATAAATGTATTATATCATGAATGAATTTAGTTTCCATATGGCTGATTTAAATAAGCTTAAATAGTCTTTACCCAATTGGCAAATGCTTGTCATCACATACTTTACCTAGGTTGTTACATAGTGAGCCAAGTAGATGGTAACATGCTTCGTGGTTGCTCTGAGTATGTGGCTTGTATTCTTTAAGTCCTATAGGAATATATGATAAAGCTCTGAGTGTTTTCTGAAAATTAGATACCATTTTCAATGTGTGAGTTGGTTTTGAACATGTCAAGCAGTTAAGTTATGGCCATATAACCAGCTATAACCATATCACTGTCAGCATTTTAGATCTTTTATGGAAGATTTTGTTAAAAATCCTGTGATATTACCTATTTTGTTGATTTTGTCTGCTGTTGGAAGTCATGAAATATCTGGTTTTATCAGATGTCATGAAAATACTGCAAAAAGGAATTACGAAGCAAAAAGGACCCATAAAAAAGTGTTACAGACTGTCTAGATTTGGAATTAAAATCTTAAGCAAAAGCCAGCAAAGTAAAGAGCTGAAGTTTGATTCATTTAACATTGTGCTGCAATATCAAGGTTCACGTTTAAAAATGTTTGACCTACCAATTTATCTCTTGTAACTGCTTTCTTCACCCTCTTCCTTGTAACATCCTTTTCTATGTTTACTAACGGTGAGGTATATGCTTAATTAGCATATTGTAAAGATGATGAAAATGTGTGGAAAGTAGAATTTTTAGTGCCATAGCAACAGGCTTTAAGTGGGTCAAGGACCATCAATTTCAAGCATACTTGATTCAGTGGAAAATTCCTAAAAAATCTTTATTTTTCATTCTGATAGCTAGATCTGAGTGTAATGTAACAATGGATTAATTGCTATTGGGTCTGGAAACTTGCAAGCAATCAAACAAAGCTATTTTAAGCCTAGGGCCAGTGGTTGCTTAAATCCCCAAGTTTTTTTCCAGCATTGCAGTTTGGTCTGTTCTGTAGGTCAGCAACACAATCATGAAAAAGACAAATTCCCATGAATTATGGATTGAAACAAATGGGATCATTGACTCACTTTCCTCTTAAGCTGACAATAGAAGAGGTACTGGAGACTTGCTTGAATGTGTAAGGTGGTATTCCAGCAACATGAACATGATTGCTATGCAATGTAATACAGAAATTAGACAGTGTGAATAAAATTCGAATTTGAATTAAAACCTTTACTTTTTATTAGGCATAATGCATTCCAGCTAGATGATTAATCAATCCAACATGGCTTCCGACATGGAGACTCCAAGAAGTCATGAAAAGGTTTATATCAAAATCAGCAAGGCAAAAGGACTGGTGAGCAATAAACTTCTTGTATTTATTGATGGCTTAGCTAAAATATTTCAGTTGGTCTCCTCCATGAATGTCTATATTTTCCAGATTAAGCGAATAATAGTGACTTGAATGCTTAGTGTCTAGTTTGCTTGATTTTATGGCATCTAATTTCTGATTCCTTGTTGCAGATTGGAAGTAAAGGAAGTCAATCAACTGCTGTGGTACGAGCAGAGTTCTCTGGAAATCAGCTAGGAGAGTCTGGCAAGATTGAGTTAGATGCAAACAGTGGATCCTTTATTTTCGACTTTACGTGTACCTTGAACATAAACACTGAAGATCCACTTGCTCTTGATGAGCTTGCTCAAGCACCAGTTGTCTGTAAGATTTTTTAATGGATTCCTATTTATAATATCCTTTTAGACATCTTAAGCAATGAGATTCTGGAGAGAAAACACTTTTTTTTTAAATGGGTAGAACATACCTAATCGGGATCATGTGTGGGGCTTTGCAAGCACAAATCAGGCCACTTGTAAGTTTGAAGTCAAGGCTGTGATAATTCTGTTACCTTGAGAACCTATTTAAACCAGTGTCTTGGAAATGGTAGGCAAAGTTAAGTATTCTCCTTTCCAAGGCGCATAAGTTATCTGATTTTTAGAATATCCATTTTTAGTTCATATTTAGAGATAGTTAGCCCAGGTATTATAGGTCTAAGAAATGTCTTTGAAGTTTAAAAAAATTATGCAAGGTTACTTACTTTCCCAAACTGCACAGAAGTGGTTTGTATGCTTACCTACCTACCTACCTACCTACCTACCTACCTACCTACCTACCTACCTACCTACCTACCTACCTACCTACCTAC
>QQSS02218449.1:0-10925 GCA_003687565.2 Craspedacusta sowerbii
AATAATAATAATAATAATAATAATAATAATAATAAAAATAATAATAATAATAATAATAATAATAATAATAATAATAAATATAATAATAATAACAGTAATAATAATGATTCTAACGTCGAAATTTATTTAGTCAGTGCTCACTACTATAGTTCGTGTACACATTGAAATAGACGCACTGGTTTGCCACTCTCTTAACTGGCATGGCAAATCGGATGACGACGTTCCTACCACTAAGAAAGTTTAGGTGCCCCAATATCTTGCCTCTTTGGCAAAATATATAGTAGGTTGTTCTCAAACATAGATTTATTATCTTTTGAAGGAGCTACTCACAATCTTTTTCGTTGACGCCTACAGCCTTCATCCAATGAAAAACGTTTTCCCTCACTGCTGATGATTCCTGCTGCTCCTACGGACAAGTTTAAAAAGTGTTCAGTCTTCGTCGGTGAAAGACCGTCAATAAGGGGCTTATACCACTGCTGCTTTCGTGTCACATTCTTCTGTATGTTGGGCTCGAAACCCAACGGTGAGCTCCATTATGAAAATTCTCTTGACTTTAAATGCGATGAAGTCGGGACGATACCTCTCGCCTGCAATGGTGGATGGGGATGCAAATTTCGGGCATTCTTCGATATCACTGTAAACAGTAATGGAAGACACCGCTTTTGCTGCACGAGCTATGCTTAGCAGAATATAATCGTGCCTCCAGTTGAAACGCTTCTCAGCTAGATAAACTTGGCATCCTCTCATCAAATTGCCTAAGGTTTGCCTGCTTGGGCAGAAAGTGCATAGCCCCTAAACTGCCGTTCCCCATCGATTGGTGTTGCATTGGTTTGAAAGACAGTTACCCAGGGATCGGATCGCGAATGTATAGATGCTCCGTGGCATCTTTTTAAGTGCACTTGACCAGTGGTAGGCGCTGCTAGGGAGAGCGTATGCCCAGATAGATTTAATAACGAGTGGCTGGATAGTTAAACTTTTTCCTTGTTTTTTGTCATGTTCCTGATGTCTTTTAGGGCTTCGCGGGTTGATACGTAGGAGTCCGCTTTGATGTTCCTTCTGTAACTAGTTGCTTTTTTAACAAAAGTTACGTCAGGGTTTCTGGATTTAGCAAGACACTGTTGGTAGGCGACTTGACATTGAATGAATCAGTCGGAAACAAGGCAGATATTCAGGCCATACTGTTTTTTGGTAAGCGTGACGATATCGAGAGAGTCCGATATCGGGATATCCAGCCACAGTTGTAGGTAGCTACACAGCTGGGTGTTTAAAGCTTGTTTGATCCACGTTTCCGTTAGATCTCCAACAGTCAGGTCCCAGCTTATTGCAGATATAGCATATCTCTGATATTTAGGGATTTTGTTTCGAGGATGGAGAGGTACATTGTGTATGGTTAAGAAGGTCTCTGATAATTGGGTATGCTGGTTGTCACCAGACATGTCGTAGTTGAAGGAACGGCCTAGGTAAGAGAAGGAGCTGTTTATCTCCACAGGCTTAATTCTTTGCTGTAAATAATAATAATAATAATAATAATAATAATAATAATAATAATAATAATAATAATAATAATAATAATAATAATAATAATATCAATAATAATAACGCTATCTTTACATATTTTTTCCGACGCATTCGGAAGAACTTCGTAAGCCTCACTATTTCTAAGCATTGTGCCTTGGGTGATGTCCTCTTGAACATCGCTCTCAGTACTATAAACCATCTTTACAGCCTGGCAGTGCACACGTCACCTCACAGGCTTCCACTCATCCGTTCGTAACTACTCGTGTAATCATGCCGCAGAGCGGCACTCATTTTAACGACCCCGTACTGATGTGTGCCTGAGTCTCTCGTGCAGCGCGGGCGCATTATTTACTCAGCCACGCGGCCGCAAAATAATGGAAACTATTTTTTTTTTCAAACTAGAGCTCACGCACTTTGCAACATATGCATATATTTGCGGTCCCGCGGCTCGGTACCTCCAGCCACTCACAAGTTAGTCATGGCAAAGTAGACGCTAAGACGTGCTAGCTACAATATCATTGAGTCGGGATGTGTCAAGTCTTTGTTGCCACAGCAAAAGATGTTGTAGGTGTTGATGCACCAATGTTGTTGTCCCGTAATGATGCTCGGAAAAGAAACATTGACTTCGGAATGTGGGCGAACACCCTTAGATTTTTGCCTGCACCTGCTAGGAACTTGAAAATACAGAGGAGTATTGAGTCATGCCGCCAATTAAATCGGCCTTCCATCAATGCCGGTTTGCATGGTCCAGCTACTACATGTCCAAGGGTCTGCCTCTCTCCGCAGGCTGTGATCTTAGAAGTGCCCCAACGTTGGAAATTTGTTTTATTAAGCAGTGCATTGCTCATGTACCGGATTTCGAACGAGTAAATGCTCCGGGGCAGGTTAATCACTACATTTGACCAAGTTTTCGACGCAGATGTCAGAGCTGGCTTCCAGATGGCTTCAATAACAATTTTCTGGGTGGAGAGTTTTGTGGCTCCGATTTTCCGTCATCTGTTGTATGTCTTTAATGGCCAGCCTAGCAGACTGGTACTGATCAAAACTGATTTTAGGAGCTTCTCGAGGTAGCACCGTGGCTTTTGCAAACATCGCCGTTACGGGAATTCTTTAGGATGTTCCTATATGCGAGCTGAATATTTATTAACAATTTTAACCCATATTTTGATTTCAGAAATGTTAGGATGTCGAGCGCTCCGGATTCAGTGACTTCAAGCCACAAGCGAAAAAGATATCGAAGCAATGTTGTCCATAATTTGTCTCACCCAGGTTCTGGGGTCCAGAATAGATTCAATGAAGAGCAAATGGGTGGTTAATCCTTTTATTAATTTTGTTTTTCGTCATTTTCCTGATGTCTTTTTGTGTTTCAAAGGTTAATACATAGGAGTCCGCTTTGTCAGCACGTAATTACTCGCACAACTGCGCCGCTGAGCGGCAATCATTTTAACTAGCCCGTGGGGATGTATGCCCGAGTCGAGCAGGGCCGGACAGAGGTTTGAACTCTCGCCGCCAAAGGCTTTTGCTTGTGAGGCAGGGGCGTAGACCACTCCGTAACGTGACCAAAAAATATATTATAATATTAATGGAAATAATAATAATAAGAGGAAGAAGAAGAAGACAAAATAGAAGAAGAAGAAGGAAAAGTGATGATAGGTGATCGTGCAGGTGCCCCAACTTCCTTATAGCATCCATCGCAGTCACGTGGCAGCAACCACAGCCGTAATAGGGGACTAATATTCACTAGACAGTGATAACTACGTTGCGATAGGGTTTGTAAAATTCGGTATAACCTTTCTTCTATTTAAGCCGTTCTCGGTGCATGTGCCAACAAGCGCTCCGAGCGTGCCTTTTACGTTCCGACGGCGTGTGCGAAGGGTTTGTCACAGGTGTGAAGTTGCCGCATAGACTAAAGTTGTTGCCTTTCGTCCACCGATATATGTTTCTTTGCACGACCGTAAAAGTATAATTACAATTGCGATATAAAGACTTGTGACAACATAACGAAATACAATACAAAATATCGCTAACTATTATTCCAACCTTTTAAACTATAACTCACAGAAACCTACTTAATATAACATCATCCAATAAAATATAAATACAAAGGAACTTACCACTTTTCTCTGACACACTGGAACGTGTAGGCTCGTAGCTGAAGTTCTGAATATTATCGTGAAAATCGCGCTCTATATATATTTGTCCAGGCACTATGTTTATGGCATTGTATAATCTCACTGAATACAAAAACATGCTCTGTTTACTACGTGCCATGAAAGAACTGTTGTGATTTGTATCGTAAGTCTATAATGCTGGCATCATTATCTAAATATCCACCGTCGATAATACGGACGCCATGATCAATAGACACTTGTTTTGATCGCGTAATCGTAGCATACTATCAAATCACACTTGTGCACGACATGATCGTCAACATGCCAGCTAGATCAAAATCACCACTAATGAGTAAAGCTTAAAACGCATACATATACTAACTTGGGTAAAAAAACAATGTATCGTGTTCTACGGCTTATCTAAAAGTCTAAGTAATACCAACACACGCCATAAAATATACAAAGACGAAATAATGAGAGCCACTTAGGCTTTGTGGTATAGACTAGGCTTCAACCTGCAAGAGTACTGCCAATGCGAGGTAAAACAGTAGCACAGCATGATGCTTCTCACCCGCAATATTGCCGAACCCGTCCAGCAGCAGCAGGCCTGCACAGTACACATGTACCGTCACACCGAGTCCCCAAGTTTGCCAACACAACAAACGAGATGACTAGTGAAATCTAGGTGGGTGCGGGGCGGGGTAGTGTTCCTAGAGTTCCGGTACGTATAAAAAGTAACAGTGCCTATTTTGACTGGCAAATGAAGGTAAAGCAGAGCATATTAGCAGCAAATGAAGACATTTATTTTATAAAGGCTGAAAAAAGAGTGAAAAACGACTAGGAGTTGCAGTCCTTGAAACTTCAAAAAAAATCGCTTGTGGTCGCATAAACATCGGGCATTCTCCCTGCGTTCTTTGAGGAACAATGGACGGCAACTTTTGTAACGCTTAGGTCTTTTCTTGGACCATCTTCAGACTAAGCGAGCAAGAATACACAAAAACCAAAAAACAAAAACAAGCAGAGCATACATCTTCAAAGTCGAGCTAAAACAGCTTCAACTTAATCGAGTCTGACCGAACATTTAATAAGTTGGCAAATTCGTGGTGCGCGATGAACAAGCTCCCAATTAGCAGGCACTCCCATTTCGAACAAAACCTGCGCAGGGTTGCAAAGCAGGCGTGAAAATCTAAATTTATCGGCACTAGACGAGTAGCCAACTGTTGACCGATTGAGCTCGACTGTTGCTTGTGTTCCTCGATGCGTTGATCCAGGTGGCGGGTTCTCATGCCGATGGAGCATGTGACAAACCATCACTCTCAGCTATTAAGAGGTTGCATGATTCACCTTGTTTCCTAGTTGGCTCTGCAGTATGAATAGTACCAAACAATACCCATCTGAACAGAGATGTAACCGCTGTGGGACCTTCTCTACCCTTAATTACCTTGTTTTCAATTACTGCCTAGTAACAATTGCCTCATATAAGCACTTCAATGTTGGCCCAGGCACCGGTAGTGCCGTCCATAGAGTCATCATCGGCCAGCTCTAACGCCCGCAAATGAGAGTATTGTTTCTGTAAAAAACGAAACTTCTGAACTCCCTGGGTGATGACAAATCATTGGAATGGTGCAGTTGGTGACAATGACTGATCGATCAACGAGTCCTACTAGTTCTAATTGCACCACGTTGCATTTTTAAGGCGTGCTTCCGATTCCCCCCTATGTATTAATGTGAAGATATTCGGTAGCTATGGGTGCTAAGTTTAAGCTTCCGCGAAGGTTTTCCCTTACGCATGACCTTTGTGAACCAGTGTCGAGAATTATTCGAACATTTCTTCGATTGTCGTTAACCCCTGGTATGCATGCCTCCGCCCTATCAGCTTGTATAAGAACTCATGTCGCCGAATTCATAAACATGGTTCGACTAAGCACAGACATAACCAAACTATCGAGCGTTGGAACATCGCTCAGAACATCAACTTTCCTATCCGCTTTCTTCTCTTCACAAAGACTGATGTGATGGTTGAACTCGCATAAACACTCGCTCGAAGCAGCAGATACTTTGCAGTTCTTTGCTAGATGACCAATTCGTAATCAAATGAAACAACGACCCTGTCTGCGAAGGTGCGCCCTACGCGCGTTCGTTACTGTGATGACCCTGCAGTACCGAATACCCAGCCCTTGTCGCTAGCTCAGGCATTGAGAACTGCAGCCGTCGGCCGCCCCACGTGAGCTGAAATCAAACGCATCTCGTCTAACAGGTGATTCATGACTACTGGTAAGAGCAAACAACCATAACTCTTGGATATTACATGTAAAGCCTCTAAGCTGCGTATGTTTTATTCAACCTGCCCATACACACGTCTTATTTTCTTAATATCGTCGTTATTAGTGACGTCAGAATCTTCATAAGCGTGACAGGAAACTTCATGTCTTTGTCCAAAACGATCCCCGCAAAATTTTTATGGCGGCCTTATAGTTTTCCCTGGTTATTGTCAAACCTGAAATGGCACCCAATGCTACATCTGCGAACAGACTTCTGCAAATACTTAAACTTGTCAACTTCAGTGAGCGATTCGTTCTCATGGATTAGGGAATCGTAGGAATCTCGCCACGCCTGATATGTTCGCACGTCCCTACTAAATTTAGGCAATTCTAATTAAGGCAGTTTAACCTATCCACATTCACTACATAGCTTGAACTGCTTGCCCCACTCCCACTTTTATGGCACGGAGACACCACGTGACACAGATCGACTTGGAAGCATTCAAGCCATCATCAAAACGACCTAGGCATTCATTCTTTCCGAAAACAGCCTTCCTAATCGACACTAACGGATCTGACGCAATAGGTACGTCTTTATTGACTTCAGTCTCGTCCATATCTAAGCTCATATCTAAAGTTCTCTCGTCTAATTCTCTAAGAACGTCAAGCTTTCTAATAAGGTGTCTTAATTGGTTTTAATTCGCATTCTCTATGATCAGAATATTCTGTTATTATTTTACAGAGGACTGTATCTTTATCTTCGCTGCATGCCAATTAGCGCTTCGTTTTTTTTCTTAAGTGCGTAAGTTCTGCCATAAACAAAGTCGCAACCGCAAGCCAAATGACAGCAACAACAGCAAACGTTTATGCAAAGATCTAGTTTAAACTTTGAATTTGACGTGACCTGTGAACGAGGAGACTCCGGCTTGGTGAACCATCTGCAATTCTTCTCTAGTGAGTACACGAGTTGCTTATCTCTCACACCAATTCGACACTTGCTCTCTCCGTCGCGTAGTCTTCCCCACCTATGGTAAGCCGCCCCTGCGGGATTACAACAGGCACAAGTACAGAACTAGCTTTCAGAGAAATCTGCACCTTGCTCCTGACAAGTTATCTCTCTCGGGACAGTAAACAAGAAGACTTAAGTTTCTATTCTCCGATTCTCCAAGTCTGCAACAAAGAACTACCAACTCCCTTATATACACAATTACTTACAATAAAATTAAATGCTATGTCCACCGCTTAAATATATGAACGTCAAACTTCCGGGTATGTGTCGACAGCCCTTCGACACCGCGTTCATCGAAAATCTGGCCATTCCGCCAAAGCCGCGACGAAGACTGGCCTTTGGCAACATCAGCTACACATTATGGGGATGCTTTGCAGTACCAATATTCTACTAAAACCTCAAACTCCATTATAATCGCCTAGACGCAGTGCAAGGTACCTTGCGTAGGAAAACCTCCGGTTTATCGTTTGCAGAGCAAAGTTATGATTTAAGGTTAAGGATGAGGTTCTACCGGATGATTCCACCATCTTCGTTTGTCGTGAAGCATCTGTTCGGGGACAAGAAACAACTACTCCAGAACTATCGGCGTAATGGGATCACGTATTGCCGGAAAGGTAACGGAAAATATTAGTGAAGAAATTCATGATTCCAAAGCCAGGCCTGCAGAAACTAGAGTGGCCCCTTATTCTTTTTAGAGGGGATCTTTAATTATGACCCATGTTTGTGAGTTTGGGAAGATAGAGTCCGTACTACGGGAATGCAAGCTTCGTAAACAAAATTTGCTGAACGTAACTAAAACATTCTTTGACGAACTAGGCCTGCTCTGACCTGTGCTGGTACTTTTGAAGTTAATTTGCGAGGACTTGCGTTGGTCAGACGTCGAATGGGACGTGGACGTGTACGAGGACGTGAAGTGCCTTGCAAAGAGTGGGCAGCGGATGCCAAAAAAAACATTTACCGTTCGATTTCCGCAATGCGTTTCGTTGAAGCCAAAGGTTGATTGGATTGGCATTTAAGGGTTCAGCGATGCATTATCAAGAGCGCATTTAGCATGCGTATATTTAAGCGCCTCTGTAAAGGAGGAAGTTTGTGTGAATCTACCACATGTAACATCCAGAGCCTCTCCTATACGCAGCATCAGTGTACCTTAGCTTGAGCTTCTAGAAAATGGTGTTTTAGTTAAGTTATTAGCGTCAGTTTGTAGTGCTAAAACTTAAGATGTGCCTGTGCCAAGTGTCGCATTATTTGAGGACGCCGCCACTTGCTCACTTCACTTTGTTCGTTTTAGTGAGGTGGTTGTTAGCAGCGCCTATTGTTTCCAAATTATTGAACTTATTCGGCGACGTTGAACGGATGCAAAAATTGCAACTGAAGAAGTCAAAAATGCGCAAACTTTTAGGCTCATAACAGTTCAAGCGTTGAGCGAAGTGCGGAGCTTAAGTTGCATTTTAAAAGCAAGAAATCATTTAGAGCTTACAAAGGATGAATTCCGTCTCTACCGCTGTCGTGGTCTCAAACATTCATCATCGGTTTACGAGCATAAGTATTCTGTCTACGTTCAAAGTGATTTGTTCATAACCGTGTCTTGCGTTCCGGTGTAGAACAGACTTCTTTGGCCGATTCATTATGTGGAAACGCTTTAAGCATGGCGCAATATTTATCCCACTGGTATGCTTTGGTATGTGCGCGGAACAGTTCACTCCTACTGGTATTTCCGCGAACCTCGTTACTAGTATTGGAATGCCGGCGCATAACGTGGGCAAACGCAAGCAAACGTGTGGGATGCGAGGACAATAGAAGAGGATGAAAAACGCTTGAGAATGGATTTAGTTTATCTTTTACACTAGACCCTCCGCTCATCCATTGGTCTCGCCCCCGACACGTCCTTCGGGTCAATAGCTACGCGGCGATTAGGCTATCCCTTAACCCTTCCCGAGCAACAGAACGTAGAAAAATGAATCGGACAGACCTTCGAAGGTCGTACTGGATAACGTGTGGCAGATACGTTGGTCGCCGGTTAGTTAAAGATGGCTGGATACGTCGTCGTGTTGGCAACATAGTCGCCATGGGGGACTGTGTCTCGTAGTGTCTATTGTCTTGGGGTTTCCTACGATTGGTTATTATTTAAATAACTGTTATTGTATTCAAGGTGCGATTTGATTGGTTGTTTTTTGGAGGTTGATATACGAAGGGCGATCCTTGTCAGTTGTGAGTTGCTACAGTCATTGAAACCGAATACGATAAATTCGTAAAATCAGAAAGCTTGCAGTAACTCTCGATGAAGTTGAAGCTGTTTCAGCTCGACTTCGAAGATGTGACTCTGGCGCTGCGTGCTCTGCTTGCTTTTTATTTTTGTTTTTTGTGTATTCTTGTTCGTTTAGTCTGGAGATGGTCCAAGAAAGGATCAAAGCGTCACATAAATTATTAGCTTAAATTTTTGCTTTGAGGATCTTCCTCCCTAGGGTCTTTATTACCAGCAAAATCTCTTCATGCAGCATAGAAGTTGTAGCTGGGCGAGATGTAACGTAACGAAATCAACCCCTTCCTCAAGTCTACGGAACCTAGACACACTTCTCTTTGAGAAACCTTGGAGTCGTGCTTGGGTATCGAAGCCGGGTCGCCGGAGTGGAAGACAGACTCTACTATCACTAAGCTCCCAGATTTGAGTAGAGTGCAGAGACATGTACCACATTAAGAGTTTCGAAGAAGCTAGCACAGAAGCATGCTTAGACGGCTGTAAAGTCGGTGCTGGCCAAGAGAACCGAATACCGCACATCCATGGCTCACATATAATTAAAGCACACAAAACTAAATTAGGCAAATTAATGAAATCTATTGAACTAGTGGTCCGAGCTCTGCCCTTCACTCCAGCGACCTGTGTTCTATTGGCATGCACATCTTTAAGGAAGCAAATACGTTTTCGCTGATATTGGTGCTAGTTTGTTGTGTTCGTACAGTATTTCCTTATTTAGTCTCCGTTGCTGCCTATTCTTGCGTTTGCCCTGCATTCCTCGTCTCTCGTCGCTTTTTGAACGAAATCGTCTTATTTGGAAGAAGCTGTCACGAAGTATATGTGGAAGCATACGAGTATGTTGGAGAAAGTGTTACGATGATATCCTCTTGATTGTCTTATTGCAATTGGCACCACGCGAGGGTTATCTTGATAGTACGCCGTCCATTTGCTTCGTCTAGGTTTTGCTTAACTTAATTATATGTAGACTTTCTTTTTAAGCGGGAAAACTTGTAAATAGGAAGGAGAAGTGCAAGTGGGGCAAACAGAATCCTATCAGCCCAGGACGTCTGCTGATTCTGCAAAGCAATATACTGCTCTACTCACAACATTCTTTGCAACGCGTCTGGCCTCGGTGGAATGAATCAACTGCTGATTTGCGTAACTTGGGCAAACTCAATGGTATTTGCTCACGTGATATGACCCAGTCAGTGCGGTTCTTAGTGCCCAAGGCCAACGCACACTAGCCAGAAACACCTGAACTTGTTGCCATGGCAATGTTCAACAACACTTTTGTTCAGAAGGAAGATGGGAAACCGAGGCAGACTGGCTCATCATATCGAAAGAGATAACTTCTCATCGAAACTGTAGTTAATTATGCGCGCGTGATTTACAAAAATAATTTGCGGCCAGGGGTGCTTTCCTGTAGAGAAACTAGTTAATTACGCGTTAAACTGTAAATAGAAACTAGCCCTGTTAAAACTACGAAACTAATACCGTTTACATAAGCTTTTATGATGTTTGTGGGAGTTGAAAATTTTGTGTGTATACAGAAGTTTGTTGGTAATAACGAGTGGAAATGTTCAAGTGAACCAAGGCGGTTACACTTTTTCTTCTTTACTTCCTCTTTCCTCCGTAAAAACCATTATTGGCAAAGACTCAAGACTCAAGACCAGTGGTTCGCAAACTGCGGTTCGCAAGTGGTACATGGGCGGTCACATACCAAAATCGTTTCTATGTCTTATTTTTCAGGGAATTCTAGAGACCTCTTGAATTCCATGCTTTATCCATTTCGC
>QQSS02218482.1:0-10924 GCA_003687565.2 Craspedacusta sowerbii
CAGTCACAACATATATGTTGGGTTTGGCGAGAGCCAATCCCAACATATATGTTGTGACTGGTATTAGAACCGGGTGATAATAAATGGCGGCCGACAGTAAGCTGCAAGATGATAACGACCGTCACCACTGTACATCGGAAGTACTCCCGAAGAAAGGTTAACGTATGCCGGTGCAAGGTTCCGGTTGGGCTTGGCCATTCCTTAGCCATTCAGATGTGTCATATTCCAGTACTGCAGCAGATCCATGATGATTTGGATTTATGCTTCCGGCCCCGGTCACGAATTGAACTGAACTCGAACTTCATCCCTCCGCCCCTCCACCCTTCACCATGAATTGACCATGAACTTCACCCCACTCCCAGCAAGCTTGGTACAATTAGATAACGGTCTTCGCTTAACGGCAACAAGGCCCTACAGTTCAGCAAAAAATTGCTGGTTTTTTTGGTCTTGCGATTTTGGACTGGCTAGTTCGTACTTCTAGTGGCGTTAAGATGGCAAGAGAAATGACAAGCATTAAGCATTAAGTGATTGTAAAATCAGGTATTTATTGTTTATCACTGGACCTTTTTGGGTTGTTTGTGACCTTGATAGTTAGAACCATTCATGGCTTGCTTTCGCATTACCGATGGAACTAGACATCTTAGGCTTCGGAAAGAACTCACGCTTATTAGACGTGTCAATCAGTTTGCATGCCCACGCAATGTCTTGTTCGCGTATTGTAATTCTTAGCAAAAGTACGAGCCGCTTTAAGTTCTAGAATACGTGATTATGACCACTCATTCCCTCTAAGACGTCGTAGCCGACGTTGTAGGACTGAGTTGGACATCAAACGCATTGGGCTGAAATTTTCCGTTTTTAACTGCAACCGTGTTATAGCATACTTCTTGTCTGTTCTCCCATTTTGTTTTTCACATGCATTGGCGTTACTAATCAAACCATGGAAGAAGTGTGCGAGACTAGTTAGTAGTTTGCTACATTTTTCTTGCTTCTTTTATTGGAAGGCAATTAAAACACTTTCTAATTTACAGTCCTCTGGAAGTGACCTGGCAATTAAGTGACTTAAGGTCACTCTGAAGGATGTAGGATAGTGTTGGAAGGTGGTAGGGTTCTTGCGGATTCTTTCAACTTCATTTGGTGCATCTCATCTGGCCCAGGGGACTGCTCGCAGTGTTTGTACAAGCATGTAGTCCAAACCTGGATCCTCATTTGCTTCCAACACCTCAATCTCCACTTAAAACTCGAGAACCTTCATTACCTCAGTTAATGAAAACGTAATCCCTACTGGTTTTTTACTCATATGCATCAATTTCCAGGCTACTTTTGCTAAATTTAAAAAAATAAAAACTGGCCTGTTAATTAGCTGCGTTCTCTAAGTTTTGGCTCCCTGACCTCCCTGACCTGACTCTTGCATGCAGTCATGGCTCCATTCATGGATCCTGCGTTCTCTAAGTTTTGGCTCCCTGACCTCCCTGACCTGACTCTTGCATGCAGTCATGGCTCCATTCCTGTGCATGTAGACATTGTGTCATTTCGACTATTGGGGCTTATGCAGCAGAGACTCACTAATCTTTCTTTCTGCTTCAGGACAGCTTAGCACCTGGCCATTTTACAAAATGTATAAATTTCCTTTTCTCCTAAGCCGCACAATCTATTTTAATATTGTGATAAAAGACGGGATACCTTGTCTTGTCTCACGCACTTTGTTCAATGGTTCCTTATCCCATGGATTACGCTGTTCTGGCTTTACAAGCTACTATTTTGCACCAGCTGTGCGCAATGTTATAAAATAATGTAGACCAGCACTTCTCACCCTCCTAGTTTAGGTCCTTTTTGCCTAGGATACTCCCATGCACCTGCTAGGTTGTTATTTCCACTTGAACTTGAAAACTCAAGTTCCCTATAGTACCCTGATGGATCTGTTTTAGATTGTAGCAATCCCTTCAATTTTATTAGGACCATTCATTTGTTAAGTGAACTCATCAGCTGATCATCAGACAAAAATGTTGAGTAAAAATTTTAATTATTAAACATACATTCAGAGCTTTCTCGTAATCTTTCACTTAAAGATGCTGAAAACATTATGAACTTGATAAATGGGAGACACAAACTTAGGACGGGCAACTCCTGATGATCTTTGGTTGCTCTAGAAAGAAGTTTCATGTCTTTCTAATCTTATTAATTTTAACAATTACTTTTTATAAACTCACTTGAAGGAATGCTGGATAAGCCTAAATAAGGGGGTCATGGTTTTGTGAGTCCCATAGTTATTGTGGAGGGGAAAATTTCCTTTTATATAAATATAAATAATTATGCCATAATCTAACAGCTTCTCATTTATAATCAACTGATTCTTGCCATATTAAGCTTTCTCTAACATTTCTCCAAAATTGTCACACACATACCTTATCAACTTGCCAAGGCTTTGCTGCCAAGGGGCATGTTGTTATTGTCGATTCCGGGTTCAGCTTTGTTTTCTTGCAATTTAGTCTAGTCTAAATTAGCAGTTCATGATGTACTTACAGTTATTGCCTTCCATTTTATGCGGCGGTTAAGTAGCTGTCAAAGCATTTCTTTGCCGAATGTCCTTTGTTGTCATCACCCTCCTGCGTTTTCTTAGATTAGGAACAGCTGGTGGTTAAATGAAGAAATAGCCTGTTACTGGGTTTGCGTTATCTGGGATAACATTAAGAAAGGATTGTATGTGATACATAGTCTGAGTTTATCATTTTAACACATTAACTTTTAGCATAACTAGGTAGTAAATTAGTATTTTAAGAGATCGTAGTTAAAAGCAAACTTTCATTGTGATGCTGGTTTCTGCTCGTACACCAAGGCAGGGCCACTACTTAAGCATGTAAGTGATTGGTTAGAGCTGGCCCTGAATGAAATTCTGAGGATGTAAGACCCATTAGCTTGTAACATGGAACCTGATTCTCTATACTTTCATTCAGTCAGCAGTGTCATGATTTCTCAGTAGGCTGCTCAGGACAAGCCTGCTGGACTTATGTCTGAAGCAAAAAGAGTACAGTCCGCCTGAATGTAAGTTTCAAAATTCATGAAATTGCTTGTATTTTTTTTTTTTTTTTTTTTGCTGTAAGTAATAAATGTGCCTTTTTCTTGGCATAAGCTTCTTGTTTAGTACTTCTGTCGTGGTGTCTCTACATCCATTTGGTGTTTTTATCATCATTTTAAGATTTTATTTTTAAAATTTCTTGTTTCTTGTCGTGAAGTCTTTGTGTGGTTAGTTTCAAGTTAGATTTGGATTGCTTGCAGGAGATGAAATTTCAATTCGATTGCTGTGAATTATGGGGACGACTTGCTCCAATGTCTTGGGAAGTAATCGTATACAAGATACCTTGGATGTTGTAGCTAAAGATCCTGAGGTGTCCGACATTCATCACAATGAGCAAATTTCTGTGCCTGACATTACAACGCACAGTAAAAAGTCACAGTCATGGAGTTGGTTTTCAACAACAAAGCGAAGTATTATGATTAAGAAAACTGCTAGCTTGCAATCATCTTTTCATGGCCGACATAGTGTTGTTGAGAGTGAAGTACAGCACCTTAAACGTGAACACGAAATGTACGTTTTGCAGAAGGAGAAAGAGATTGCACATTTGTTGACAGAAAAGTCTCAGTTGCAGGGTGAAGTAACTAGATTGAGGGGAGAGCTAAAAGTTTTGAATGCCCGAATGCCTAAGCTACGTATTGAAAAGGACAAAGCACTTTCTGCTGAAAAGGACGCCTTGGAACGAGCACAGGCTTTTGAGCAAGGTAATCATTCGTATTATTTCTGAGGAAGCCTATCCAGAGGTTTTTCAAATTGGCTATGAGCTCCATCTTTGAGTACCAGTCGTTAGTTCTTATAATTAGTTGCATACAACATGCTTGCTTGGAGTTGTACCCGCATGAACTACAAAGGTAACAGCTTTGCAGGGTTGTTATGTCATACCAAATGCACAAAATTTGTGTTGTTCTGAAATCTTCTAGTGCATTTCAATTGACCAATTTGCCTTTTCAATTCAAGTTGTATTCAGCAAGTTTTAGAGGCATCTGTTCCCAATCTGTCTGTTTTCCTCTCTCTTCTTTTTAAACTCAACTTATCCTAGCTTCAAGATCAGTTGCTTGAAATTATCTATCATTTTTGTATATTGCGGGAAAGTTGGTAAACCTTACAGTTGAGAAAATCTTGTTAGGTCAATCCAGTTGTGAATTCTCCATGTTTTTTTTGTTGTTGTTGGGTTGATCGAGTGAGAAATGTTGGTGAAGCTAAATTTATTATTAATTTGTGCTTGTTTATTTTTTGGATATTAAGGCAGCAACCCTTTTCTCAAATGTCCTTAGGTAGAAAGCTCTCAACTTTTAGAGTCAGCTAAGAAAGAGTATGACGATGGTTATTAGTTTCTAGGTCTGAAGAGATTTCCAAAATCTGGATTGGTATCTTGTGTATGGCTATCGATTTAATACGGTAGAAGATGACATAAAAGTCGAATGCAACCTAACCATGCTGCAAGTAGTCAAATATTCGACAGCTAGTGACTTCGTAAGACATAATTGCCCCAGTAACTTCCTATTAATTGGTAGCAAGCTTTTAGCAACAGGGCTTATTCCCCGAGAATAATATTCATGTCACGCTTCAGCATAGAAAAGGTGTTTTGATAAAATTACGCTACTTTAAGTGGATTACTGCCCTGCATCTTCTATGTGATCTTTTGAGCAATGTAAATTCTCCAGAAGTGATAATGAAAGGCGCCCCTGCCCTCTCTTGTGATTTAAAGTTTTAAGTTGGCAAATTCTGGTTTACGTTGGCAAGCTCATGGCTGTGTCCCTTGCCACGATTTTTGTAAGCCGTTGTGTTAGTGGGCTATTTTCTGAGAACCCCACCCATGGCGATGCCTAAACTCAAATTTGACGAGTTAATATGATTATTAAATTATATAATATGAGTATCTATTATATGGTCAAAATTAAGTCGGCCCCTTTTAAATGTTTATATTTCCCTTGATTTAACATTACGAGATATTAATATGATAGGCTAAAATGCACGCAGTGCTAGGATGCACTGTGGTAATTCTGCTTCATAGAACGTTTTTTCATTTTAGTGTCAGACATTCATAGCCGCCATATTTTACATGCTGGCGTCGTTATCGCTAGTAAAACATTTGTTCTAGTTTGAATAATCTTTGCTTGTTGAACTTGAGGATTCGCTTTTCATTCCTAGAAAAGGAAAAGATCCAGCGACAGTTCAAGCTGTTTCGGGAGCACAAAGAAAAGGAACTGCAAACTCTTTTGAAGGAAAAGCAAGTGCTTTTTGCTCGACTTCGAAAATATATTGGATCCGACATATCTGTCCATGATTATAATGGGGATGGTGGGGACCTGATGCGCAACTCTGTAAATGAGTGGCTGTCAGGTGCTGATATTCATTCGTTAGACGAGACTTCGATTGGCCATGAGCAGGCGCGAGCGAGTGGATATGGAGTGCAGCTGGGCCCTTTCGCACCTGTTCTAAAGCAGAGAAAAGGTTAGTATAAGTCCCCTTTATATTATACACTTCAGGAGCACCTTTTAAGGTGCATGCAGCATCGAAGCCATTAAAAAAGAATGAGTTATAGCGTTTGACACTTCTGTGGTAAGATAATATGCTCCTCAAAGGTATTATTGCATCTTGTGTGTGTGTGTGTGTGTGTGTGTGTGTGTGTGTGTGTGTGTGTGTGTGTGTGTGTGTGTGTGTGTGTGTGTGTGTGCGTATGTGTGTGTGTTTGTGTGTCAGTGGGTTGGACGGAAGCTCGTGTTACCGAGTTTTTGATTTTAATTAGCTTTTATTCCCGGTTGGCCTTACTGACACCTACGCATGACTGTCTTTATAATTTTTGCCGTAGCTCGACTCAAACCATGAAACTCCTGCGTTCTAGTTGTGCCCTTTACTGTAATATTTATGCAATATGTATCTATTTAATATTTATTAATGCTATTTTCTTCTAGGCCAGGTTAAGTGGTTTTCAATGCAGCTTCCTGCCTTTCCTTTCATTTATGGTGTATCGATCGTTGTCTTTTCCGTTTTAATTCGCAAAGCAATATAATCCTGAGACTTTAAAAGCTCTGACGTCAACGCCTGTCTGTACTTTACTTAGTCTGAACTTTACCTACTTATCACCACAAAGCGTCTACCTTTCTACGGTTTTTGGAGTCGATATCCGGCTTTTATGCTTGAAGTTCGAGAGCCGCATTAGCCTCAACTTCATTGCTAGAGCGAACCTGATAAAACTTGGCAAATGCCTAGCAAAAGTATTTTTTTAGCACGATCGTACATGTGAGTCTACTATAGTGGTATCAATAAAATTCTTTCCTACCTTTCGTACCTGTGAGTCTACTATAGTGGTATCAATAAAATTCTTTCCTACTATTGATACCAAAGAAGTATATTCGCAGATGTAAAATATATGCACGGGGAGATACGCAGGTTATATTTAGATATTTGGAAGCAGCGGCTTCAGGCAAGAAAACTTCGTTGCGTTTTTCAGGCGATGTTATATCTGTTCTCCAGTCGATGCTCGGCTCACTCCTTGTTGAAGCTGAGCGAGTGCCTAGCGGTGCTGTGCTTCGCGCGTATATTACTGCTACTCCTGACCTTATGAATTTGGTATCACAACTGCAGGTAAGAAGTGTTTTTGATCGGCTGAGTTCTTATCGTATGGCCGTTTCGGTGGTCCTCTTTGTGCCCTGTTATTGAAAGTCTTATTGAAAGTTTTTCCGCTCGCATTTAACTCGAGGGTCTTATTTTCCAATCTTGGTGCCTCGACGGTCAATTTGGCTATACTCTGAGCCATTAAAATGACTGGCTATTTTTGGAAGCTTTTCCTGCTTACGGACTGCATGATGCCTATTCCGCTATAAAGCAAAGTTTGCTTAAGCAGTTTTTTTGATTATTTGTTACGCGGCGTTGTGTAAGTGTTCATCATATTTGTTGCTGTGGCGCAAGCCAGGAGAGTGTTCGGTCATGGTAAAAAAAAGTATTCACTCGACCGTTTTAGGCCTTGTGTAAATAGCATGATGCTCAGTTGTTTAAGCTGTCAGGGCGAAAAGCAAAAATTAATGCAAGTCGACTAGACAATCTACCGCCAGGTTTCTTGACCCGTTCCAATGTGGCGCTGAGTTGCTTCCAGTCGTTTAGAAAAATTTTCAAGTGTGCTGCGGCCGCCTGCACCTAAGGGTCGCCCCTGCCAATTTTTCATTTGAGCCCGCCCGGGGTTGCCATGTTGTTCCGTGGTAGGCCATGCCCAACGAATTGCAGGCGTTCGCAGATTTGTCCTCGGCGCCCACATGCATTATTCCCGCAAGACCTTCTTGATGTTCGTCTAATTGAGGTGCGCAAGTTAAGTCGCGCACATCGTGGTGGAGAGCGTCGGGCTATCGCGTAGCAGTCGTTGGCACCTTCTATCCTCGCACGCGTGCGCGGCAAGACTATAGTAGCATACAACCTTCGAGTTATTAGCAGGCTGGTCGTGTAACATGTCCAGTTTGGTCGCAGCTGATTCATTATTGTTGATTCTCGCCTATCTGACACCGATGTGAATCGCCGATTTGCGATTGCTTATGATCCGGCTTCCCGAGACGGTAATCTGGTCCACTTCTGGCAGGCGCCCGTTCCGATAGTGATCGGTGCCAGGGTAGATCCGGGCGGGTTGAAGCCGCTGCCTTGTTTCTTTTTGTCTCATCTGCAGCCAGACCTAGTTGTTTTGCGTATCAAACGACATTTGCCTTGCAGAGGGCGGTTGGTCGCGGCTGGTTGATTGTATCAACAACGGTCTTCAAAAGAACGGTGCGATGAACGATTCATGATCGCCAGAGCATCGACCTTTAAGCCTCATTTTGTGAGCGCATTCAAAGCTTTCATCTTTTTGAGAGGCTCTCCCGAGCCCTGAAGACCACCTGCATTTCTGTCGCTGGCGATACTGGACGAAGCATCCGGGAACAATCTTGACTCATCATAACGACCAACTTGTCAGCTACACCTTGTTAAGCACTTGTTGAAGATTTTGGTCGTGCCCTTGCTGGTTATGACATCGCAGCTTGAGTTTAAGTAAAGATAGCGATCAACCTGCGAAATGCCGTAAAACTGAAGTGTTTGTCGATGAACGTTGCTACAGGCTTTTTTTTTTTTCAAGTCGGCAGCATCGATATCGGTATGCTCACATTTATATTTGGCGATGCAGTATCTGTGAAGACGGTCTACTGGCCCAGTAAAACTCCGAAAGATTTCACGCAGGAAACCATTCTAAGCGTCTCGCCAGTTGCTGCATCCTGTTAGGCTCGTACAACAACTTGACGATGCTGCCTTTTCGTGCTCGCAGTTCTGCACAACCAATTGCCCGCCAAACTTCAGATGCTCAGGGCTGATCTTGTCTGCAGCCCTTCTCATCTCCAGGATGCTCATTTCCGCCTCACCGAGCATTGTAAAATGTTGGTTTGCCCGTCTTAATGCAAAAGTAGGCTGTAGCCGGCAACTTGGCATACATAATATGGCATTTGGTGGCGTCAAAGTGACCTTACGTAAACAACGCAAATGGTGCGCTTATTTGCTTTGCTTATTTGCTTATTTGCTGCGGATTTGGAAATTTCTATGAACTTGCGTCACAAGGCTTATTCAACGTATTAGCATGGGTATGATGCGCAGCCGTAATCAAGTTTTTAGAAAACAATGAATTCAAGGTACAGTATAGATAGAGTATAAATAGTGGCAGACGATTATAAAGTATCTACATCTTTGAGTTCGCCCGCGTTGACAAAGGTGTCAGGGAGTCAGTCAAAGCTATCGCTTAGTCTCGACATAAATACTGCCTGCTCTGTCTAGTTTCAATACCTTGTGTAAAGGGCTTGTGTTACGAGATTATATCGTGTTATTGGGTGCACCCTTATTTAGATGCCAAATATGGTATTATATATTAATATTATATTTATACTATATTTTAATACTATATTATGATATTATATTATATACATATATTTCTAGTACAGGGTTCATTTTTTCCTATTTTTTAGGAAAACTGTGAAGATATTAAATGGCAGTGTGAACTTGATAATTGCTTGCTTCTTCTGATGGATGCTGTTAAATCTAAGGAAATTCCAGGCAAAGTATGGACCGAGTTTTTTTTTTTAGTAATGTGAGGGAGTTTTTATTTTATTTTAGTTTTTTGTGTATATCTAGTTGTATTGTATGTCGATTATCTTCTTCGGAGATGCTCATGTTATTCTATTTCTTATTTGGGGCATGGATAATAAGTTTCTCCTTCGCTATTTTATCAGGATCAAATTCCCGTTTGCACGGATATGGTGAAGCAGTGTCAAGTATTTATTGTCTTCGTGGGATCGCAGCACTCAAGGTATAAGGTTTTTTTATGTATTTATCCGTTTTTGGTTACTTGCTGCTTAGGCACGGCTTGGTAGCCGTTAGCTGCTTTGATTAGATACAGCCTACCTGAAGATGCGAAAATGCGAGTCAAGCTCTCGCTGAGTCTATACGTTGTGGACTGTGTACTTCTAAGGGTTATTATGAGTGATGATGATGTTGTGTAAATGCTCCTCTCTTTGTATATGTAGGAATGTAGCAATGGAAATGGAGGAAGCCATGCTTCAGAAGAAGCTCATGATTGTTGCTGTATTAGCTGGCTCAGAAAAGTGCGTGTTGTTGCCTTACAGTTATTTTCATTTGCTTATGGTTGTCAACCAGCGCTTGACATTGCGTTCGATTTTCGCCTTGCCAACTGTCAGGTCTCCTCTTAATTTACTTCTTTTTTAATGGTCTACTGAGTAATTTTGTCGCTGGTTGAATTCGTTAGACAAGTTTGGTATCCTGGCATATAGTTTAAATTGTGAAGAGTTCAAGCTTAGTGGGTGTGAACAGGATAAGTATTAGCAGAATTGGTTTGAGCTTGCAAGCACAATGCATGGTTTTTCTTGCTTTAGTAAATTTTTCGCGTGCTGCTATTTTTCTCACCAGTATGATTTTAACTTTTTTTTTTAGCGAGGAAACTGTTCAGAATTGGATTTCAACTTATCCCCACAATCGCCTCTGCCAGGTAGGTACTATAACTATATTATAGTTGTTACCTGATCCCAATTAGTTGATGCCCGTGGTTATTTTTCATAGTGCTTTTCGTCATCATCATGTTTCCAAGTCTGATAATACCTTTCATAGGTTTGTCCTCGATTCATTATTAGTTTTCATGTCTTCGTTTTGTAAATAAACGACCGGCTTTTAACCTGGTTGATCATAGTTAATGTCTTCCTGCGTTAGTTAGACCAAAGCACTGCAAAAAAATTACAATATGAAAATAATAAATAAGAAATAACATATGAAATAAATTTTTAAAAGTAAAAATGTAACATAACAAAGCTTAATATAATATAATTTTATGACTACCTTGGCCTTGGAGTGACACAATTGTCGATATTTGCCAATCTTGACGAATGATAGCACTAGCCATCGCAATTATTCCAAGCTTCAGCATCATGGGTCTGGTAGTTCTTTGCAAACCCGAAGCTATATACTACTATTATATTTTCCTCTTCTTTGTTGCACATTATGTAGATCTTGCCTACACTAATTGGGAATTAATATTCATATAAATAATAGATAAATAATTAAACTGTTTGATTCTTACGGTGGTTCTTGTTGGGTCGTGGATTATGATAAATGCTCCATGATTTATTTATTTTTTTAACTATCTTTAGTTACGAAAATTACCCGAACAGTCGCAAATGGTACCTGATACTGTGGTTGTTTTGCAGAGCATTTGCAACAAGGTAATAACCGGCACACATAACATGTTTCTTGCATTAGAAATGCGTTTATGTATGTATGTATGTATGTATGTATGTATGTATGTATGTATGTATGTATGTATGTATGTATGTATGTATG